>JAODXP020000032.1:3764360-3824360 GCA_027497455.2 Sardinella longiceps
ACATAGGCCTAACACATCACAACATAGCGCTACGCAGGCTTCCATCTATATGTCCGTGATCTGTCTGTGGTATTAGACAGATAGACAAACAGATTGACAAACAGACAGATTTATAGATAGACAGAGGCAGATTGGCAGAGAGAGAGGAAGAGAAAGATAAATAGGTGGATAGAGAAGGATAGACTCTATTAGCCTTTTTCCACTGGACCTTTTAAGTACCTACTTAGCCCTACTCTACTCTACACTACCCGCTTTCAGACCTTTTTGACTGGGCATTGTACCTGGGACCAGGTCCCATTTTTGGGCCATACTGAGTAGGTAGGCCTACTATTTGTGGCTGCTGGATGGGCGTCATACACGAGACTCTGCTGAGCGTGAGCATTTGGGCAGAGTTTTAAACTGTGTTTTTAACATCGTAACATACTCCAAATCTCACCCCAAAAGCTATGCAACATCAGTGAACATCTTACAACACAGAATGGTAGTGTGTATGACCTCAAGTGACTACAAAAGTGGTTGAAACAGTGCTTGTGAAAGCAGCCACATAACGTTACCTGTTTGTTTATCCTGGCTTCCGCTACTTTACTCCCGCGCAGAGACGAAAACTTGTGTTTTGCAGACGTGAATCATATTCCAGAATCTTCCTTTTTGTGTTCAAACATTATTAACCATGTTACAATAGCCTGTCATGACACATGAGCCTTACAATACCCTTAATGAGCCTGTACAAGAAAGCTATCGATATCTTGTCTATCTATTCATGATAAGTTGCTGCGTTGCCATATCTGAGTATCTGATATCTTGTGCAAGCACCATGCAATAATTACAGTTTATTCAAAAGTGAAACTAATAGAAAAGCATTTTCACTGGATTCACTGTCCCTGTTTTCATTGAAAATGCACTTCTATTAACAAATATGAATTAATTTCTCTTTAAAATAAATCTATAATTTCGCTAGATGCATACCGCAAGATCTGGCAACGTAAGAACACATCATGAGATGTCTTCTGTGCTGGCATCACAGCTATTGTAAGGCTCATGGCTCATGACAGGCTGTTGTAGCATGGTCAATAATGTTTGAACACAAAAAGGAAGATTTTGGAATATGTTTCACGTCTGCGAAATTCAAGTTTTTGTCTCTGCCATTGAAGGAGTATTTATAGCTGAACTGACTTGGATTAGCTGAAGCCAGGATGTAAACAGGTAGCCTATGTTGCTGCTTTGACAAGCAAACTGCTTTAACCACTATTTTAGTCATTTGAAGTCATACACTCTTCAGTTCTGCGTTGTAAGGTGTTCACTGATGTTGCACAGCTTTTGGGGTGAGATTTGGAGCATATTACGATGTTCAAAACAGTTTAAAATTCTGCCCCAATGGGTTAGCTGTCGGCGCTAATTCACCGGTGCTAATTCTCCGCTAATTTGTGTCGCTGAAAAGTGAGTTACTCCGCCCAACCCACTACACTAAAGTCATTCAGGCCAAGCTGGTGTTTCTTTTCAATGGAAAAGCGAGCCAAGAGCCGAGTAGTGTAGAGTTAGGCCATGTAGGTACTAGGCCAAGTGGGTACTATTTTGTATGGAAAAGCGACATGTCTCTATCTGGCGGCTGTTTCCCAAAAGCATAGTTGCTAACAAGTTTGCAAATTGGTTAGTTGGCTATGGGAAATTGTTACCTCACTCACGTCAGATCATGCGCTACGTAACTTTCGTAAGGCACTTCCGCGCAACGATCTGATGTTGAAGCCCATCAGAGAGATTTCAAGCCATTATTCTCTAACCGGACCAATCAGGGCCGCTAGCTGCTGTAGAGGGTGTGACGTAGCGAATAAGCAACTGTTTTGAATCCAACCAATCCAACAAACTTAACCAGCGTCATCGGTTGGTTTCGATGTGGTTGGCTGCAGTGTATGTCAATTAAATTGATGGACAAGCCGTTTGCCCAGTTAGATTCAAGGATTTCTGGCTCCTGAAATATCTCGTCTATCGCTGAATATCAGATGAACGCGCGTAGCGCTACATCTGACGTGAGTGAGGTAAGGGAAATTGCATTGCAACCAACAAAGTTGCTAACTTAGTTACCTAGTCTCTATCTGTATGGAAATAGATATGTGCTGACACAAATACTGTTAACCAATAGGAAAATGAAGGAACAGAGAGAGAGACAGAGACCTAAGATCTTTACACTTATTTGACTACAGATACAGGTATGACTTCCTTCACTTCTTCTTCTGCTGACTAAGTGCTTGACAAGTAGAGGAGAGTGAGACTTACCAGTAGCTACAGTACTGTGTAATTGTTCGCAGGGGCATTGCTAGAAATGTTGGGCCCTATGACAGAAAATAATTTTGGACCCCAAAAAATTTGATCTTAGTATTAAAATTTTCTGCAGGGCCACATGTCAGTGCAAGGCCTTAGAATCATCCTAAACCCGCCCCCTCTTTGCGGCGACCCTGGTTGTTCAAGGAGATAGATGCAGTGTCTGTGAAGAAGGCAGCTGCTCATTCAGTATGTTTGGCTTGCCCCCAGCCCCAGGACCCACCACATGCCCCAAGAGCCTGTCAGGCCTCGGCACAAACCAGTATGCCAGGGGCACGCCTGCACCGTGGACGAATGAGACACTCTAGACATGAGATGCCTGCCTCGGACACGCCTGCGTTGTGGACAAATGGGACATATGGAGAAGAGATGCCAGGGGGCACGCCTGCAAGAAGGACAAATGAAACACATAGACACGCCCTTGCAGGGGCGTTGCACCAAATTCTAGGTCCTATGCACAACCAATGGCCATGGGCCCCCCTCTCAGAATACAGAATGCAATTCAAGAATCCCCCCTCCCTTTAAACACAGACACACACACACTTGGGACAACAAAGTTCCCCTTTCCCCCCCTCTACGACGCTCCTGATACCCTGCTGTGATGTCAGGGATGCCTTTTTCCCCCAACAGTACTAATACACAAGCCTAATAACCATAACCCCTCAACCCTCAGCCTACCCAACCCTGTATTGGCCAGGTGGACAGCACTGACTGGAAGGCACCATTAGGGCAAAAAAAAAAAGACCAAAGACCCTTGTCAGCACTGAACATGGCCAAATGGGAGCCATGAATACTGCCCTGGAGACGTCAGAGGGCACGCCAGCAAAGATGGCCAAATAGCGCTCTGGTCAGGGGTAAACAGCAGCACACACCCGCTGGTGTTTGTCTTGCACTCATTTTGGAGATAAACACATGTTTGAGCTATCTATCTGCCGCAGCTCGGCCTTTACATGGAAGTGTTTTTTTGTCCCACATCACATTAAGTCTTCCTACAGCTGTTAGTTTGATAAAGACTTTGGTTAAAAAATATTTTGGTGGAAAAAGAAACACCAGAAAAGAGGACAGCCTTGCAATTGCTTTAGATTTATATCTATACAGTTTTTTTCAGTTAAGTCACTGTGAATTCTGTTTTCAAAGTAGAACCAGTAAACTAAAACTAAGTATGTTTATAACAATGAAACTATATCCAAAAAAATAAATTATTTGCAGAATTACTGTAAGGGCGACCATTTCCCAGAAGAATAGTTGCTAACCAGCTAACCAGTTAGCAACTTACTTGGTAGGCAATGGGAAATTGCATTGCAACCAACAAAGTTGCTAACTTAGTAAGCAACTATGCTTTTGGGAAACGGACCCAGAGTTAGGTTCTACCTGTGTATCTTCTCAGGTTGGTCTCTCGCGATGCAGATTGGTGGAGCTGTGTAGGTGTCCGTGTGAGGCAGGAAGGAGTTTGTCGGCCTGACAGACAAAACATGACAGGGATCACAGGTCGGAAGCCAGAGAGGCCAAAAGAGAGTTTCCCAGGAGGGAAAAAACTTCAGCGTGGATTTGTTTTGTCTTTTTTCAGCCTCAGTTTTAGGGAAGAGGGAGTGAAAAGTAGGGATGTGAGTGTGGGAGAGTGTGTGTGTGTGTGTGTGTGTGTGTGTGTGTGTGTTTGTGTTTGTGTGTGTGTGGGTGGGGGGGGGGGGGGGGCGTAGGTGGTTTGGAGTTGGATTTTGGATGGAGGGAGGGGAGGGTTTGTGTTGTCTGGATCAGGGCTGCTGCATGTCCTCAACGCCCTTGCCTCCAAACCCGGCTGGACTGGAGTGTGTGTGTGTGTGTGTGTGTGTGTGTGTGTGTGTCTGTATGTGTGTGTCTGTGTCTGTGTCTGTGTTTGTGTGGTATACACATCTGTGCCAGACAAAAGGGATGCCTCCTCTCAAAAGTTGATACAGCCAAGAGACAAGGCAGAGTTAATCGTTCCACTCAATCGGATTAAACAGCATTATCTGGAGTATGTTTTTGCCGAGATCAAGGCCCACCTAATACAACCTGTCACATGATAGTTAGCAGAATTACTTAATGTTAAACAGGAAGAAAACTCTATTAAACTGACGTCTCTGTGATGCTCACAACCGTAATGCACTTACTATCACTATGACACTGACATAAAGGAGACGCACCAATAATTACGATCAACCGTTCTATTACATGTATTATGGTAATTTGATGTATACAATGTGATTTTCATTTACAGTAAATTATGTACAATCAAGCGTCAAGAACATCTAGGATGTTTACAGTGAAGGACTACTTTCCCAACTGCACCCAAACCTTGGATGTGGATGTTTATTCCTCTTGTATATATTTTGGTGCTCAAAAGTAAGGAGAAAGAAGGGAGGGGTGGGGATGGGGGGGTTGGTAAAAGTGGGCAGGGAGGGGGGGTTGGGGTGGGGGGTTACACAATAGTAGTGAATGGTTCCCTTACCATCCAGCGTCACAGCGCAGCCACAACACTAAGGGTCCCTGCGTGCGTGGCTCCCAACAATGTGAACGCACTCACTCTTCCTTTCGGACAGGAAGTCAGGCCTCATTGTGCCTTTCCTGGCCACCGTGTTAAAATTAATAATTCAATAAATAAATGGAATATTAAATGGTGTGAGCGGAAACGAGACCCTCCCAGTGGCCATACTTTCCCACCAAAGTCACCAGGCCATTAGAACACAGAACACACTCCCCCTGGTGATACCCCCTCGACCCCCCCACCCCCCTCCAACTTAGCTCATTGACTTATAGGCACTAAGACAAGCTTCCCCTCACCATGAGCAGCTGTTTCTTTTATCTCTACAGCTACATCAACATCATGAATATCAATATGAACACTGGGACCACCCCACCATGATTTATACACAGTAGTATACAGTACATATGAAGAGTTCAGATGCAAAACCCCCTAACTCCACTTGACCACTTTTTGAGAAAAAGGTCATTTTTTATCAGGCATTTACAGTGTTTTGATTGTAAACAGATATTTTAGACACTGCAGGGAGTAGGTTTTATTTTATTTTTTTCCCAAAAACATTTCATTTACATATTCTAGATTTATACAGGATTCACACAATATCATTAACTCAGTTTTCACAAAAATGGTGTTTAGGGGGTTTTGCATCTGAACTCTTCATATATATACAGTATATAGCCTACTACTGTATATTCTATTGTCTATACAATGCCATGTGTAGGTGGATTATTAAATAGAAATCTTCTAAAGCCATATCATCTTAAAATATTTGCTCTGATCAGCAAGAGAGGAAACTCTCTTTGTTTACATTTACATTGTTAAAAAAATAAAATAAAATCAGTGTCTAGTAATCCGTGCCGATTCCTTCCACTAAATCCTGACACATTTAAAGACATAATGGTTCATAATGATTGTGTAATCTCAAATTTTGGACTGCTGGCAAAGGATAGAAAGATGTTTTTTTCTTTTTTAATAATAATGCAATTTATGTCATTTCAACATCTAAGAATGTGGCTTATGCAACTGGTGTGGCTCGTGGTTTTCTGCTAATGTTATCACAGAGGCATCATCTTTAAAATTCACATTAAAGAGCCTTCTGGTAGCCAGCAAGTCCCATAATTCAACCCCCACCCACCCTCCGCCTCTTTTCCCTGTCTCCCAACACACACACACACACACACACACACACACACACACCCACACACACACGGTTTCTCTCTGTGCCAAGATCATGAGAGTGAATCAGATGATGACCATTAACTGACCACAGAGACCATTTACACACACACACTCACACAGGCACATGCTTATCGCCACACACACACACACACACACACACACACACACACACACACACACACACACACCCACACCCACAGGCACATGCTCATCACCTCAGCACTGTAGTCCTCAGCTCCCTCCTAGGCTATTTAATCTCCACCTTTCAAAGTCCAGACTCCAGAAGTTGATATTAGTGTCAATCTGCAAACCTTTTGGAAATGCTGAAATTTTCCATGGACTTGGACTCCTGTCAAGCGACTGTGTGGACTCTCTCTCTCTCTCTCTCTCTCTCTCTCTCTCTCTGTCTGTCTTAAAAAGAAACATGGGCCAGGAACCTTTAAAGGGAAGACCTTGCCGTCATCCCCATAAAAACCCCATTCCCATTTCCTTTCCTCAAAAAGGCTGGCCTTTCTCACAGTGACACTGTGGTGCCACTCTGACCTAAACATCATTGAAACACACACTTCTCTTGATAAGTAGCCCCAGCCATGTGCGCAGCAGTGTGGAACTAAAAGTGAATTACTGCTAAACCAAAGTGTTCTTGCGGGTGTGGCGGACAGGCGGCCATCTAGACATACACACACACACACACACACACACACACACACACACTGAGTTTCCACACTCCATAATGTATAAGGTGTTGGGGGACTGTACTGTACATGTATAAGGAGTCTAAGCAAATGCAGTGGGAGAAAAGGTGTTAATCCCCTCGCTGTGTCAGACGGAGTTGCTGCTCTCCGTGAGAGAGCCGAGAGAACTCTGTCATCACGCAGATATCAGTTAGGCTTCATAAGGCACATGGCTCCCGTCCAGTTACCCTCTCTGTGTGACGCACACAGCCGGGAGAAAGAGGCCGCTATGCTCATCTGTCATCTGCTTCAGTGGAGACCACAGTGAAACCAGCAGAAAGTTAAAAAAAGAAGAAAAAGTAAAGAAAAAGAAAAGAAAGGCTAGTGTGAATATGCTGGACAGGTTTGGTAAACAAGCACCAATGTATTAGTATGTTACTGTAGGCTTCAGTGAGCAACGAGAGGCGATAGGCTCAATCTTTGGCCTGTCCTTATTAGAAATTTCTGTTAGATAGATGAGTGAATGTGGGTTAGGTAACGTGCAGCCACTTGACACTGAAAACAGCTTGTTCCTCTTTTCTCATTAAGTGACCACACAAGTGAATGAATAACAACCACAGCAGTCGCTCTCTCCAATCATTCGTTGAAGTTTTATTGAAAAAAAAAGAATAAAATAGCATGTACAATAATAATTACATTAATAATATCAATAATATTAATCATTATATAAAAATCTGTACATTCCATTGTTTTTTGCAGTACAATAGACAGGAAGACTGATACAAAAATGACTGCAAAGAAGACAAAGATATTTACAACAAAAGAGGGGTAAGGGTTGTGTTAAAACAGGGCACTTCTAGAAATGTAAAACCAGTCTAGGTTTATAGTGCTTCAGACTGCTACCTTGTATGCATATACAAATTTCTTGTGGTTGTCCGCATACCAAACATATCCTGGTTTCAAGAACTTCAAATTCATACTCCAAAAGTTACCCCAACTGATTAATCAATTAATTAATTAATTGTTGATTATTTTGTTTATTTGTTATTGCCACAATTGAGAGCTCTAGGGAGAGGGTAATCTCTGATGCAAC
The DNA here is from genome assembly GCA_027497455.2 of Sardinella longiceps. Lineage (NCBI taxonomy): Eukaryota > Metazoa > Chordata > Actinopteri > Clupeiformes > Clupeidae > Sardinella > Sardinella longiceps. The sequence goes on from JAODXP020000032.1 coordinate 3,772,123, forward strand.
AAAAGGTAAATGGGATGTCCTTGACATGATATGGTACAAGGAGTATGCATGATATCTTGGGTACGATCTTTCAGGTTTCAGGTTTAGCCCTGAGTTTAACTGTCTGATTGTCCATGCAGAAAATTAATTCATGGTTTAAATCCCTCCCCAATGTCTTTCTCTACTATGCACAGTCAATTAGCTTGTTTGTTATGTTGCTTGCTTGCGTCTAAGGCCATTCAGCTTGCAATGTTTGAACTTCATGAACTCACATGAACTTCAGCAAGCTCTGGCAATGTCAGTGAAAAATATTAGTTATTTGAAAAAAAAAACCTCTACAAGTATTTTTGGTTTTTATGTTCACAAACCCTCCCAATGATTCCTAATTTGCTAACCACATATCATTTCGCTGTTTAACACTTGCCAACTATGCAGTCTTTATAAGTTAAAGAGACAAAAAACAGTGTTTCTGGAGTACTTAACCATGAACACTTCTGTCAGCATAAAATACTGTGTAACACTGCAACAGGGAGAAACATGTGATTATTATCAGTTGTTGTCATTTATCTCACTGAAAGAGAAGTTTAGCTAACCTGTAGCCTTCTACACTTTCATTGGTTATTTCATTCCTATATACATTTGGCTTTGAGTATGAAAATATTAGAATGCATACATGTATTAGACATTCTTTTTAAAATCTTTCCATTCGGAAATAAGTTGTATTTGTCTGGACTTAGGATGTCTACTTCTACCTGTATAACAGTCGGATGCATTATTACGATTACAATACTCTTTGGCTTTAGTCTCTATTAAAAACTCACAATATGCAACATAGCAGCACTTTTATATAAAACATTCTTTCACACATTTTTTTGTTGTTTATTTATTTATTTCCTACCCCAGTAGGTTTTGTTGTTATCTGTGCTTCGTCCACTCTTAACTTATGACCCTGTCAAATGCATCGTCTTTATCAGGCACGTGTCCTATTCTATTTGACCAGCAATAACCAAAGTCAAACTGTTGAATTTCAACATCTCGTGGCATCTAGCGAGTAAGCAAAATCACCAAGATCATCACAGTTCTATGACTGATTATATTTCCAGGCATATTGTTCATATTTCGACCATTGGTCAAGTGTGAAAACTCATAGAGACGTTAGAGAGGTATTCTGTGCCAATTTCAAGCACAAAACCTGGCGCCCCATACTATATTTTATTCCTATGAATGTATTTGAAATGTTGCATATGCAGGGTCTTTCTGTGGTAAATATCAGTATAGTTAATGAGGGAAGCCACAAAAACCTTGTCTGGTTATTTTGATATTTCTGTTCTTGATGAGGCCAGCCCATTGTAAGAACAACATGTTTGTGTTTGTGCAACCTGTCTCAGCTAAGTGTGTATATAAAAATAACTGGTGATCTTGGCGTGCAGATGCATGTTTGTTTTTTCTGTTTATTTCCTGTTTTTCAGGTGTAACGTTTATCTCAATTTAAAAAAAAAAAAAGTTTGTTCCACTTGGCAATATAAGCTCTTCTAGGAAACTGGTTCTCATAAAGGGTATGGGTAAAATTGCCGGTGTGTTTTCCAAACAATTGCCTTTTCCAGCTTCCCCAAAGCCCCCTTACACGACAAACAAAACAATTCCATATCCGAAGCTTAAGGGGGTTGAGAACCTTCCAAGACCTGTGTAAAAAAACGCTGATTCATAGAACTGAATTGCAGCATTTATGTAATGATTAAGTCTGTATGTTTCAGGAGCTCTGCCTGCCTAGGGGGAAATAAATGTGCAAATTTGTCAGTTTCAGCAAACAGTTGGAAACATTCAAAATATGCCACAGAGCTTGGTGGACACAGTGAACGCCCCAGTGTGATGCAGTGAACTGCTTTGTCTGATAATCTTTTTTTCCCTCTCTAGTAAAAACAACAAATCAAATGACATTATCATAAAATTGTTGACTAAATTGACATTGGTTTTGCTGGTCAGATGAACAAAACATGCCTGTGTTGTGTTTTTTTTTTGTTTTGTTTTGTTTTTTCAAGTTTTGCTAGCCACCCTCTCTGACCTCTACCACTATCAGTGAGACAGAATCAACTGTCTAAACAAAAGTAGTTTTAAATAATTTTGTAACTGCTTTTGCCCATTTTCATGCTCTTTTGTCATGGTGCCGTGTCTCTGTGCTGTTTTTTTTGTTTGTTTGTTTCTTTTTTGTCTTTTATGCCATGCGTTTTCATAAGAACCTTCTTTTAACAGATAGCTCCTTCTCAAAAACCTTTATCACAGCAGTACCGTCAGCTTGAATCTGTCCACCCCCGAAGGGCCATGTTCAGCTCATTGTGCCTTTTTGAACAAAGGGTGTCTGCTTAAAAAAGAAGAAAACCTTCATGAGGAGGTCTGAGAGTCATATTTCAGATTCTCGCCGCAGAGGCCGCGGTTCGAGCGGCACGGTGGCCTGGTGGTGCTCCGACTCCGTAATGTTCAGCGAAATCGTGTCCGTGTGGGTACTGTCCAGACCCACCCCACCCATGTTCACCTCCTCCTTCTCCTCCTTGCTCAAGAGGGCTACCTCGTTCTCATAGCAGAAGGAGTTGGAGTTGGACAGGATGTACTTTTTCTCTGCCAAGTCCCTGGCGCTGCACAGCGGGGTGCTGGGAACCTCGTAGGTCTTGTGAAAACGCGAGTAGTCCACCTTGTAGTAGCTCTTCTCCTCAAAGAGGACAGGCTCAAAACGATGGCCCCACAGGATCTCGCTGGCCAGGTATGAGCTGCGGCACTGTGTGGTCATGGCCGTAGCCTCCACCATGCCCTCGAGGATGACCACGATCTCGAACTCGGAGGTCTCCAGCTCCTGCTTGCTCATGTCGTAGAAGGGGCTGTCTTCATCGATTTCGTGCACAATGGTAATGGGCGACACGAGGAAGATGCGGTCGACGCCACTGTCGAAGCCGACATCAATGTCCATCTGGTCGAGAGGGATGTACTCCCCCTCGGCGGTCGTGCGGGACTTGAGGAGTTGGGCACGGACGTGCGCCTCCACCAGGTGGCTCTTGCGGAGGTTGCCGACGCGCCACATCAAGCAGAGCTTGTTGTCCCTCATGGCCACCGTAGCATTGTGGCTGAAGACCAGCGTCTCGTTGCGCTTCTTGGGCTTGGCCATCTTGGCCATGACCGCACCGATGATGAAGGCGTCGATGATGCAACCCACGATGCTCTGGAAGACCACCATGAAGACCGCCACTGGACACTCGTCGGTCACGTAGCGGTAACCGTAACCGATGGTGGTCTGCGTTTCGATGGAGAAGAGGAAGGCTGCCGTGAAGGTGCTGACGTTGGACACGCACCGCTGGCTGTTGCCAGACCCACCACTACCGTTCTCCAGATCGCCGTGCAAGATGGCCACCAGCCAGAAGATGCAGCCAAAGAAGAGCCACGACAGGAGGAAAGCCATGCAGAAGATCACGAACATCCAGCGCCAGCGGATGTCCACGCAGGTGGTGAAGATGTCGGCGAGGTAGCGCTGGCCTTTCTCGCTGACATTGACGAACTGCACGTTGCAGTGCCCGTCCTTTTTGACGAATCGGCTGTGCGCCGGGTGCCGCGTGTGCACTTTGCTCTTGCCGTTGCCGTAGCCATTGGGCACGGCCATGGTGGCTAACTTCATGCCGTCTTCCTCTGATGACACGATGCTGTAGCGGTTGGGCCGCACGCTTCCCATCACCTCTGTCGGGGAGGGCTGAGCTGCTGTGTCTGCTCTGGAAAACAGTCTGAGTTTCTGGAAAAAGCGTTGGAGAAACAGTTTTGAAACGCTCCCGGGGACCAACACTAGCAGGAAAAACAAGTGGTGCGCACAAAAAGAGCCGGACGCTAACGGCGTCGCTCTGCTCTCGATCTCGCTCTCTTTATCGGCCTGCGCCGGCAGTGGCGAGACAGGAAGGTCTTCCCGGGGGAGGGGGGAGGACGGAGGTAGCCAGCTAGTCCTCTCTCATCTGCTCCTAGAGCCACATCAATTGGGTGTCCTGATAAGGGGTGAGAGAAGAGAAGAAGGAAAGAGGAGACAAGAAAAGACTGTTAGTTGGCGGAACAGAAGGAAACAGAGATCCTCTCCTCTCTCCACTCTCTACCTCTGCAGTGTTTGGGAGGTTAAAAGATCCCCCCGGATTGAGTGTTGGGAGTCTGACACAGACCTAAAATTAGCACTAACGAAACAGATAATAAACGTTGTGGGTGGCTATCCGGTGTGTCACATAATGCCGTGATTTGATTCATTTTTAATTAAGGTGTTACTTGCACTTGTGCTGATATCGGACATTTTGGGGTTGCCGTAAGATGCAGCGCTACTAAATCTTTTTCTGAAATGCGGGGAGACTTGAAAGCAATTTCACACTGATATACACACTGTAGGGGATTGGTTTCATACACACAATACAGAGTATGAAATGCATTAGCAATATTCCACACATGAACCATACCTCACTTTTTAAATACTTTTTAAAGATTTTGATTCTTCTCCACCTTCTCAACCCCTGATGGGAGAAGTCAAAATGAAATTCGCTCTGTAATGGTTAACTGTTTTTGTTGGCAGGGTACAGCTGAAAAGATAATTTCCCATCAGACAACAGAGGCATAGACCCTCGCTCTGATCCCAAAGAACTTATACTAAACATTAGACCTTGTTACATTAGACTTTTTAAAGACTCTGGTCTAAGTTCCAGGACCACACAACACAACATTGCTAGCAACGGCAACATCAGCACAACAACTTTACTGTAGCTGCAGTCATTTTGTTATAAAGTAAATCCGGTACAGCGTACAGCTGCACACTGCAGTGGTATTTCATGTGCCTGGGGGGAGGGGTGTGTGTGGGTGTGGGGGGCTTTCCAATAAGGTGATGAAGCACTGCATTGGAAAGACAGGCACTTGTATCCATGCACAGACAAACTAATAGCCAGCCAGTGTGTGTGTGTGTGTGTGTGTGTGTGTGTGTGTGTGTGTGTGTGTGTCACAAACTTGGCCAGGCCCTGGCAGGCTTATTGCCCATTGGTGCATTGTTAATGCCCATTTTCACATACCTGGCTAATAACAACCAGCAACTCACAGGGGAAATATTTTGCATGACTGTCTCCTTTAACCAGTGCAATCGTGCAAAGCAAAGTAAGCTTTCCTTCACTACTGGGGAAAAAAAAAAAAAAAGAATTGGGATCCGGAAACTTCTATTCCAGTTTCCAGCCTACAGCTCTTGTCTGTATGTGGTCTAAATAAAGAGGTCTTACAGTGTGTCAATGCTACAGACATATCATGTACATCTTGAGGGGAGGGTGGAGTGGGTTGGGGGGAGGGCGTTCAGTCACAACATTACTACTCTATGGAATGACGTCTTTTTTCTTCTCAGGTCTGCCATTGACCACGCAGAGTCTGATTGAACTGTATATTATGTTCTCCACCTCTTTCACATTTAGTGAGACAGTTTCTTTCATATCAGAAACAGACAGTAAGTAGAAACTTCTGTTGAAAGGCGTACAGATTCAAAATATTACCACACAAACACACACACTCATATGCATGCACACACAAACACAGACACACACACAGACACACACACACACACACACAGAGGTTGTGTTCCACTTAGGATTCGCATATAAGAGCCAGAACTTGTTGACTCTCTGTCCACCCCAGGGACCTAATGGTCTCCACAGCGTAACACTGCTCCTCTGAGGGTTCCCTGGCAGGCCTGCAACACAACTCATTAGAGCCCGGAATCTGTTCCACACGGGCTCAACTCAAGCCTAACTCTCCTATAGCCTAGCAACCACCACCACCACTGTGAACATTTTGTATTGTTATGTTTTCTTGATGCATATGACTTGAGATGAAGACAAGATAGAGATAGAGACTGACTGACTGTGTTGAAATCTTTTTTAGAATCATTAGAGCCCAGATTCTGATTCCACACACGGGCTAAACTCGAACCTAACTCTCCTATATCTTAGCAATCACCACCACCACTGTGAACATTTTTGTATTGTTATGTTTTCTTCTTCTTCTTTTTCTTAAAATGCATATGACTGAAGACGAAGACAAGATAAACAGAGACCGATTGTGTTGGAAATCTTTTTTAGAAGGGCTTAAAAATATCCAGTGACTTGGTTACTCTGTGGCTGCGTTCCTCGCCCATTTAATGGTGAAAATGAAATTATACCATAGGGAGCACACATATCTTAGTTGCTGAGTCGCCCCATTCAAAGAGCAAGGTTATTCAGAGTGAGAACACAAAATTTGAAAATCACAGCAGAACACCACTGCAAGCCAAACTGATTTCCAAAGACATAGGCTACTGCAGAACTGCAAAGCATCCTTGTGCTATAGGCAACTGTCCTACTGTATAGGCTGTATCTACCAGGAGAGACTATGCAAGAGGCTATACTTTTGTGTGTTTTATTACATCTAATTATCAGATTTCCGGTTAATAAACAAACAATCAAGGAACTGCATGAGAGCATTACTAGATGCAAAATGCATTTGGTCCAGTTCATTTGAAACTCCGGAACACAGCACACTGACTGATGATTGAAGTTTATTTTGGTTATTCAGCTCTAGGAAGAATGCTGGGAAAACAGTTACATAAAACAGTTCTATTTGTGTAGATGCCTTTTCGTTTTTGAGACAAGGACTTTCATGATTTTAACCAGCGGTACCCTTGTAATTCATATTTTGACTCTGGATTTGCATAAATATGATAAATAATAAAACAACTGCCAATGCAAACTTGGTAACTCCTTTGCTTTTATCAGCATAGCCCTGCCATCAACAAAGTTTGTTATTTTATTATTCTAACAAATAACACACCATCCTTTAAGGTCACTGTCAGCCAAATAATCTTGGCAACTTCAGTGTTGGAAGTGAACTGGCAAAAATGACTGTGTAGACTCAGTGAATGGAATATTTGATTGACAACACAAGGCGTTGCTCAGCCTGCGCGAAGCCAGCGGCGTCATTTGCGCACGACAAATGGGAACAGGTGCGGGGAACAGAAACTGCAGCGCTATCAAAGTTTTGAGGATTTTTTTCCCCCATTAATATTCACGCCGGTGGTATGCCTCAACTAGCCTATGTCTGAACTGATGTGGTAGCTGAGCCAAATCCGGACATCAGAGAGCGGACTTTGAGCGAGGATTTACCAAGCTCACAGTGAACCCATCCAACATTAGCAGCGCGCATCCATCCGGCAAGGTTTTCAAATACGCTTCAGTGGTTACACACAGAGATTAGGCAACGCATCTACTCTGATGCCTCTGTTTTATCTGACATAATCAATTTAGTACCGGAATAAATAACATAGCAGACTTAATTGAATCCTAATATGAGCCTGACAGATGCTTCAAAACTTCCCTTTAACTCGTAAAAAGTTGGCACCATTATGAACAGATCGCTTTTGAACATAAAATATTCACGTTTCGGTTCATGACAAATGGTTAAAAAAAACTCTGTATGCAATAGAGAATGCCCTACCTGTTGCTCATTTGTGGACCAGTAGCCTAAAGGCTGATATCGAGTATATCCCACCAGTAGGTTTGTTCCGCTATCCACACTATGTTTACAGACCGTTCATAACTGCCGTATTTTAAACTTGATGTAGGAGTTACTAACTTTCACGGTTCTGATAATGACAATGTGCTAAGCCGGGTTCCCGATGCCATTTAAAGAACGACTTGCCCCGCCCGATGGCCTGTGGCCAACCAATGAAATGAGAGAGAGGAAGATATGAGCGTTTGTTTGTTTGTTTCCGATTCACAAACCTGTATTGGTCTCTTGGGCGCAAGTAGTCTTTCCTTGGCATTCTAAATGCGAAGGGTGAATATGAGGCTTCAGGTTATTCTGAACTTTAAAATTCTAGTAAACTGAATACCAGTCTACTACTTTTTCCTATGGACTAATATCTGCCCGAGTTTGCATCATCCAATCACTTGAAAGTCGCATGCAATGTTCACTTTCTGCTTATGTCTGAAGTAGTGTCCCTTGTATAGGAGTTTAGTAGGCTACATTTGAAACTTTTTGTTACCACCCCGGCATTGCCTGACACGATCATACAGTGTTTGACTTCAGTCGGGGACGATTTATATCATTGGCGAGGTGAATGTCTCATGGGCAATCAAACAGCCAAAGAGGCAGACCTTGAAGCATTCAGTCCAGCGCTCCTCCAGCCATTGCTATGCCAAATTCCTATGTTGGGACACGCAGCCACTCTCCGCAGATGCGTGTCTGAGGATGCAATGACACACTGCTAGCTAATGGAGCATAACCGGCTTTTTCTGTGAACCTGTTCCGAAAAGCTTATTTTTGTTACTTTTTAAAGCCTTTCTATAAATAATTGCGCCTGTGTTGGTAGGGCCATGGTGTGTGACTTCGGTGGTCACACTGCGTGTTTACTTTTTTCTGCCCAATTTGAGAGAGTGGGCGGGTAGCGCTGCGTTTGACCACAAGGTGGAGAGCTAGAGACTTAACTCTCTCACGAACACTTCAGCTGTAAAGTTGGTGCAGTCAGCCGAAAGCCCCCCCAAGCCTAGACAGACGTCTGCTCACTAGAAATAGCCATATATTGGGACATTTCCCGGATAAACACTTGCATATTCAGACTAGTGTCTATATAATCAGTCATGATATGTCAGGCTACTGTTTCTCACCACCACTGAGACATTTGCATTGCCTGGTCATTATCTAGTCTAGTTGGTATTTCATTTATACATTGAATTTAAGTCAGATTTTGCACTTGACCTTTGGCACTGGTGACTAGGCTACTAATGCATACATTCAGGTCATCTTACATTAATGTTGGACAATGGTTGGACACAGCTAGGGTAGACTTCTAGTCGATACAAAAATTACGAAATTTCACAGAGGTTAGATCATGAATGCTGTAATAATCAGGTTGCATTAATCAATGATGTTTTATTCAAAATCTATTTGTTATCAGTTCTAAATAGAACACTTTAAAGTTCCACATAGCCTACTGTCATTTAGACCAACTGTATTACAGTAAAGACTGTGTCTAGAAGGCCTACTGTGTAAGCCAACTACATTTAGATTTGTATTTATGTATTTGGTCAATGCTTTTATCCAAAGCGACTTACAAAAGAGGAATAACGATCAAGCTACATACAGTACAACTGCATGCCCAAGTTTTTTGTCTTGCTATTATTTCAAGACTGGTATTATTTCAGCCATAGTTTTGCTATTGGGACAGTAGATACATGTATATATGGTTATGGATCATCACATTTTAACATGGCCAACAAGTGTCTGCATACGCCAGCAGGTGCCTTTGAGTGTGTGTCTATGTGTGTTACTCGCCTCCTATACAGCACAAAAATCTCCACACACACAGACAAACAGCAACAAAAAAGTTTGCTTATTGAGATGACTTCACTGATTGCATCAGAGTTTTTATAACTACTTACTCATGTCCCCTATCACTGAAACCATAGATGAGGTTTCACACTTAATCATCTTCATTCACAATAAAGGTGTAAAATTATAGCCTATATATACACAACAGTATTACTCATTACTCATACTCATTAATTTAATGGTACAATATATTATTTGATGCTTGACTTGCTAATTGTCACGTGCAATGGCAGCAGGGGCCTCATAGTGGAGGGAAAAGTGGGACTGAGTTACCAGGGCCCCAAGAGGGAGAGAGGGCCCTTCAGGAGCCTGGAACTGTATTCCAGGCGGTGAGGGGGGCCCATGGCCACTGCTTGTGCACAGGCTCCAGAATTTGTTGCTACGCCCCTGATTATGGCAGTGATTGACCTCATTGTCCTTAGCACTCATGAAACGGAAAAATCATTTAAAAACCACCAAAATAAATCAGTACATGGAACATTTTAGGAATAGTTTTGTACAGGACCACTTATACAGTAATTTGTGCAAGATGTAGCCCTTTAAATCACATTTTTGTCGTGAGCCACACTGAAGTTTGCGGTTCCACATTGTCAGCGGTTGTAATGCACGGTCATGACACTATTGCATGATGCAACTATCAAGCAAGGCCCTACTTAGTGCTATAAACTTGTGCAGAAATCTATCAAACTGAATACTAAAAAAGTTATGCAATAAAGTTGAGGAATGGCTTCCTTTTCTATTGTTGGATATAATCACAATACACTTTATGTGCCAAACTATGTTGCTGAAAGTTTGGGCTTGTCACTTGGTTTGTGGCTTGTTTCCAATATACAGAAGATGTCACCATTTGGGATATCAAGAGGTCTATGGGAGAACAATAGTGGACAATAGAGACTTGACAGGTGTTTGACAGGACATTTGTGTTTTTGACGCTTCTGTTGATTCTATTTAGATCGGTCTAAACAAAACAGATTTCCTATAACGTCACTTCACTAGCCTGGGCCCGTCCATACCTCCTGTCGCTGCATGAAATTTCGGCGATCAATCAGTATGGCCAAGGAGGCAATTTCCTCAACTCTCAAGCCCATGAGAATGATGAGAAGCAAGCAGGCTGAAGAAGGCCGTGAGCTCTGTAGTCCAGCTCAGTGGCTCTGTCCAATAACATTGATAGAAGTTTGATTGCATTTGATAGACGTTTAGAGTAATCCCACCACGGAATGCCCTGGCAATGGTAGGTTTGCCAGACCACAGTTCATTTCTGAACGTGGTCGCACAAGCCAGGCTACCTACTCAGGGAAGTGGGAAGATATTGTACAGTACCAAGACATTAGCCAGACTGATCTTAGTATGTGAACCAGACTAGACAAAGTATGCAGTTTCCTCCAATGTGTCATCATCAAATCATAAGATTGAAGAATGTAAGTATCCCAATATATTTGCATTTTTTTTTCCATCTGACACTTTTATGGTCATCTCTCAGGGGGAAAAAAACGCTCTCTCAGGCACAGAGGCCAGACAAGGTCCTTATGGGCCACAGGTTTCAAAGGGAAAAATACATATTTTACTGTATTGTTTTAAATGTTTCACAGGTATTATACAGTGGCTTTCAAATGCACACATGCTGTATAACAGAAACTATACTTTCTCCATTTGCAGGGGCCATAGTCATCTTTGTGAGGTTGTTCACTGTATTTTCCATTGTCAGTCACTAATCTGAAGGCTTGTGTTGAGCTGGTAGGGCAAGAGACAAAGCAAAACTGATGTGTTAGGTGAACACGCCTATGTCAGTCACCTGCCATGTGACAACTGACTAACCATGAGGACTTGTACCTCATGAATGTACAGTAAGAATTTGTCCCAAACGTTTGTATTATACATGATGACATTGTATTAGTGATTTCATTCTTAAATTTGGAATATACCATAAAACTGGAAGAGTACATGCTTCAGAAAGACCTACCGGTAGCCTACATGACATTTGGCATAAAGGAGTAAAGTGGGGTGGGGGAAAAAATCCAGAAATCTACAGTATTGTTCAGTACATCAAAATTTAATGGTTGTTATAATACAGGCATTTTGTAACAGAAAACATCTCAGGAGCATGACAACAGCTGAAACTAAATACATACCAATGGATCATACCACTTCCTACATGGATCATACCACTTACTCACTAGACTAGGGTGACCAAACAGTCCCTATTTCTGGTAATCTGTCCCGAGTAAATTACATCAAAACCCACTTTGTCCCCAATTTTTGAAGTTGACATATTATCAATAACATTTAACATAAATAGAAATGTCCCTAGTTCCAGAAGAAAAAAATCCCAATTTTCATCTCGGAGGTGTGGTCACTTTACACTACATCCAATCAGATATCGTTTATCATTTAAAACCACAACAAAATGACACAATCACTGTACAGTGTATTTTTGAAATGGTGAGATGACTTGGCATGATGTGATGAAAGCACATATAAGTGTAAGAAGAAAAAGACATCAAATCCTAATACGCACACAGTAAGAGCTATTTTAATTAGGTTCAATTAGGATATTTTTGTATTGCAACTGGCTCTCAAGTTTTAACTAGTTCACATAGAAAAGAATATTTACTAGCTTGAACACTTGATAAAATCCTGTGTCCTTTTCCATCACTTCATCGTTTCATAACTCAACAACTTTTGCCTTAAATTCCAACTTCCTTACATGATACACTAAACACTCGTATCACATCACACAATGGATAACATTTCTGAAATATGCTCATTATGTCACAATAACAATCTCCCACTCCCACTATAAACAAGTCACTGTCTCATAATAATAGTTATTACACAAACAGTAGTAAGCACATTATAATAGTGTGCCTAAAATGTTTTTTTTTCCGGTTTTCAAAAACGTTTGTGTCCAGCTTTCATTATTCTCTGAGCATATAGAAGGCATTGAGGACACGTGTTCAGTTGTCACTCAACCTTGAGGGTATTGGAGTCATTTTGGGTATCTGTCACCGTCTCAATATCTGTCACCGTGACTGTGGGTGCTTTAGGCAGTCGGGGAGAGTGTTTGAGCCTCGGGGAACGCTTGGCGAGGTTGTACTCGTTGGCGCTGACCTCTGGAACAGGCACCTTGCCAGTCAGGTGGAAGAGGGCGTAGTTCACCCTGTAGTTCCTCCTGGTCGGCCGAAGCATTTCCTGGAAGACGTGTCCCCACAGAATCTCGTTGGGCGTGTACGAAGTACGTGTTTGGTGCAAGGTTCCAGTCGAGTCGTCTGTGTACGTGAACGAGACCACAAGTTCGAAGGCGTCCCTACGCAGGTCGCAAAGACTCATCCCGTAAAGCGGACTTTTGGGCGTGATCTTGTGCATTATGGTGGTCGGCACGGCCAGGAGGATGTTCGGTTCCTCGATGTGGAGGTCCTTGTGGGTGATATCCACCTTCCCCGTGGAGTGCACCGTGTGGCGGATAATCTGCGCCTGAGCAGTCCCCTCGATCATGTGGTTGTGGCGGAAGTCACCGACGCGCCACGACAGGCACAGTTGCCCGTCGCGCAAGTTGATCACGGCGTTGTTGGTGAAGCCCACGGTCTGCGCCCGCTTGCGTGCTGAGGCCATCTTGGCCACGGCGATGCCGATGATGAACGTGTCAATGAAAGCGCTCAGGACATCCTGGATGGTCACTAGCACGATGGCCACCATGCAGTTCTCCGACATTCCTCGTGAGCCGTAGCCGATGGTAGTCTGCGTCTCCAGCGAGAAGAGGAACGCCGCCGTGAAGCTGCGTACCTCGTAGACACACGGTTCGTTGGTGGGGTCCCTGATGTCGTTGTGCACCAACGCAATGACCCAGAACAGGATTCCGAAGCCGAGCCACGACAGGATGTACGAGAGAGCAAAGATAAGCAGCATGACGCGCCAGCGGGTCTCGATGAGTGTCGTGAAGATGTCCGTCACGTAATGGAGCCACTCCTCGGGAATGTGCCGGAAGACCATGTTGCAGCTGCCATCGCGGCGCACGTAGCGGCGCTTGGTGGAGGGCCACCCGTCCTCAGTCCGCACGCTCAGGGTGTCATCGAGTCGGTTAACAGTCGAATATTGTGTAGACATTATGTAAGACCTGTTGGCACAAGAGATAGATACAAGACAACTGTTAATATATATTATATAACTGTTAATATATAATTAATATATATATATATATATACAGTATACAGGACCTGTTAATGAAGAGAACAGATAAAATATGACAATTTATTTTTTGCGTCTACAAACCCCTATCCCGGTTGCGCCATCTACAGGGCAAAAAATCAAAACAAATCAGTTACCAAACGTAGTTGATGTAGTTGATGAAGGAAGCTATTATCAAAATGCTTCAATGGACTGAGAAGGTAAAAATCACATTGCAATTCAAATAGTGGGCTCCAGATAAGATGCGTGACCTAGCCTGCCAGCTATCCAAAACTGACTGAGAGTGATGGGCGCCAGCCAAGAGCTCATGAAAAAGCACATTTTATTCCGGACCATGCCATTAATCAATCCCAGTTTACAGGCGATTCATGTACAGTGAAGGTACGAGTGGGAAACTTCAACACTTTAGTTTAACCCTTCATAGGGCTTCTTTAACAAAATATATTGGCCAGATGCCCATTTGAGAGTCTTCATTGCATAAGGACCAAATAGACAAAACACAAAAAGATCAGACGCCTTTGGTGCACAGTAGAAGAAAAACATGTCTCTTGAAATTAGCAAATGTAACAAATCATCCTCCGTCTGTATTTCATTGCTATACTCTTTCCTCACACCGTTTCATACTGTGTGCAGGAGAGCAGATGGATGTGTCACAAAAAGAGAGATGAACGGTCCAGAGACAAAATATATTTTTTGCCTAATTTCATTGTGGTCTTAATTATTCTTATTCATTTTCATGAGTGAAAAGAAGCATGGGTCACATGGTGACTTTCTTCTATGAGTTACCAGATCCACTGACAATACAGAAATGTGTGACATGGGCAGTTAATCAAGACACCATTTAGTAAGTGTTTTTTTTTTCTTATCCCTCTTGTTTGAAGCGATATTTAGGAGAATTCCAATCTATAGCCCTGTTGTTTGCGGGTATCTGCTATCCAGCTAGATGTCATAGAATTTGATGCAATGACAAGCAAACCAACAGCTAACTTCGGAATTTTTAGTTTACTTTTTTTTAGTAAACTATTTTTAGTGTACTTTTTGAGCACACTACTCTCCTACTAACAGCAGTTGGTGACCTGAAACAACAGAGCAATATTCTGGAATATTCCTCTAGCTAGACCAGTGCACCTACATTGATTATACTTCAACATCCTCTTGGCACAGGTGGACTTCCAGGCAGAGGTGGCCTATTTTCTGGTCTTAACTAAATAAGATGGCTATCCCTACAATGATATCTGATGATGTCTGTGGGGGCATCGGGGCTGATCTGGACCTATTGGACCCTCTGATAAAGAAGGGTTTCAGGATCTATATGTGTCGGCTCGGCTTACGGTCTCTTGGACCCCTAGATACAGATGGGCTTTAGACATTGATGTGGGGACTTTCCATTGATAAAGTTCCACTGACTGCATTGTTTCACTTCATTTACAAATTTCCTCCTAAAACACACCACATGATCTCTTCATATCTGGCCTCTGTCTCTGCTTCCTGCTTCGTCTCCATCTCAAACAAAACTCTTAAACTCTGGACAAGAAAGGAAGGACGTAAGTAAAATGTAGCAGTGTGTTAAAGGCTCACAGTAACAAAAAAGCATTATCACAGGACAAAAAAAAGTCTATGTGAGGGGTGTCGTAGTGGGGGGAAAAGGGGGACTTAGTTAGGGCCCCAAGTGGGGGGAGGGCCCTTGACGAGTCTGGAATTGTATTGTAAGAGATGAAGAGGGCCCATGGCCACTGCTTGTCCATAGGGCCTAGAATGTGGTGCTGTTAGTGAGAGTAGTGTGCTCAAAAAAAGTAAACTAAAAAGGAGTTTCTGGAAGCCGAAGTTAGCTGTTGGTTTGCTTGTCGTTGTACCAAATTCTATGACATCTAGCTAGATAGCAGATACCCGCAAACAACAGGGCTATAGATTGGAATTCTCCTGAATATCGCTTCAAACAAGAGGGATAAGAAAAAAAAAAACACTTACTGAACGGTGTCTTGATTAACTCCCCATGTCACACATTTCTGTATTGTCAGAGAATCTGGTAACTCATAGAAGAAAGTGACCCCTGGGCTATGTGGGCATAGAAGGTGGCCTACTGTAAGTGAGACTTGCACTGATTGATTTGGTTAGTAATCATTGTGGGTAGGTGGGACTCTGATCCCAGGTCAGCAGATAACATGAGTGCTTTAAAGCGGCCCTATACGAGACCTGTTGCAGCGTCCAGTAAGTTAAGAATCAAAAAAAGCTGTTAGTAAACGTTTCTGCTGCTGATAATCCCCCATGTGGACTTGTGTAGTCGATGGAGGAAGCTGCTGTCAAAATGTATCGACGGTTGAATGGGCTGAGGAGGTACAAATCACATTGTAATTGAAATAGTAAGCTCCAACTCAGTGCGTGACCTAGTTTGTCTGCTCACCAAAGCAAACAGAAGTGGACATTTAAAGTTCACATTTTACTCTGGAACATGTATTAATCCCAATGAGTTACAGGCAACATAAACTTCAAGTTTTTATTTAAACCCTGCAAGTTGGGCCTTTAACATGCACTTCTGCATGCCCATCTTTGTGTTTGCACGTGTGAATACCTTCAGTATCATGAGCAAGCCCTTATCCCATTTTTGGAGAAATCAGGAAATACAAGTTGGAGTACTTTGAAAGAAACCAGAATGCTGTAATATGTAAACACCTTATCCTGAATATGACCAAAGACAGCATAAACCTAATAAAAACACCCTTATACTAAAGTGTGTGTACACAGTCAGTGAATCTGTCAATGAATCCTCACAGTCTTCTCCTGCTCACTATCAACAAAGACCAAGCCTTACTGGGCTCTTTGATAAATGATTATATTTCACCAATGCACAGTGAGATGCAAATGAAAAATGCTTATCTTATAAAATCTTATAACATCTTACTTAGGACATCTAAGTAAATTCATAATTGTTTTTTGTGTTGGTTTTATCCTTTTTGCTTTAAAAAGAAGCAGGAGTGACATGGAGTTTTTAAGACAACTGTCGTAGTCGTAGTGAAATTCCTTCAGTGCTGACACATACGGAAACAATGTGAATTCAAAAACTGCCTGTGGTTGTCCTTGCCTGTTTCTGTCAAACATCTCACTTTGCTGTATGAGTGCTCAAAAACAGGCACTGAAAATTGCTCAGTTTTTTAGTAAACACATGACCGTATCTAAGTATAGCACGCATCAGCCCTGACTTTAATGACCAAGGACTCTGAACACCCACAATGTTTGACCGTTAGTCAGCTGCCTTTTGGTCACAGGCAGCTTATACTTGTCGCTGGTCGGCGTCGCAGCTGAGTGTTGTTGTTCGGGGTCAGGCCACGATTGCGGCCAAAGGCTTTTTTACAATTCCACACCGATGATCAAACGCCTCCAGCATTCAGGGACAAACCCCTCTCTAGGTCGCCTACAACCCCTCTGAGTCAGAAGGATACAACATCGTGGAGCCAGAGAACTTCCTGACTGACACCCAGCAGCACTTCGAGTTGACCCGTTGGCCCAGAAAAAGGTTGGGAGTCGTGCAGGAGGTGTGCGGAAGCTGTCTGAGGATGTCAACCTGACAGAGTTTTGACACTCGTCTACATCAGCACCTCGTCAGTGGAAGCTTCGGGGAGTTTCCGGAATTCTGTTGACGGCTCAGCCAGTCAGATAGATTTGGGAGGGATCAAAGGTCAGGGATGTGTGTGTGACAGCAGTGATGTGTGCGTGTGTGTGTGTGTGTGCGCACGCGTGTGTGTGTGTGTGTGTGTGTTGGAGGGTGACAGCAGTTATGTGTGTGTGTGTGTGTGTGTGTGTGTGTGTGTGTGTGTGTGGGTGAAGCAGGATTAACAAAGTGGTTCTGCTGATGAGGATATGCAAATACACACACACACATGCACGCACACACACACATACACACACACACACACACAATTAATCATAAAAGCTGACACAAACATACATTAATTTCAAATGCTGTGCACACCTTTGCTTCCAAACACACTGTAAGCACAATGTACAAACCGAATGACAAAAAAAGTTGGGACTTTCTGTTAACTGTACACACACACACACACACACACACACACACGCACGCACGCACACACATGCACACTATTGCTCTCTCTCACCCACACATAAAACAGAGGTTGGCCCTCTCACACTGTTGAATATAGTCCTTCCCTGTGATTTACACAAGGTGAAGAATAGGCTATATCCTGCTTCCACCTCAGTGATTTGTGGCCTTCTGAGGCCATTGCTTTTTCAGTGGAAGAGGCACATTGGCAGGTTCACACGTTTTAACAGACGTAGAACACACACACACACACACACGCACACACAAAGACACACAGACACACACTTTGAATAGAATAGAATGTTCCCCATGTTTGACAAGCACAAAGGCACACACACACACACACACACACACACACACACACACACACACACACACACGTACACACACTTGGCTCATTTTCTGTGGACAAACATGGTTGCCAAATTTTCCACCCTCACCGTAATGATAAGGAATTCCTTGTTTAGCATAGCTGGGTTAGAAGCGGATGCCTATGATTATGCTACTTCTGTTTTGTGTTTTAATTTTACTCCTCGGCGACCTTTGACCTCTAACCTCGACTTGTGAAAGATAAGAGAGACGGGATGGACGGACGGGAGGGAGATCTCCACATCTACTTATTTAGTTTAGTTTATTTTGTGTATTTTCTATCATCATTCAGAGTGCGAGATACACAACACACTTAGACAGGGGCGTAGCACTGAATTCTAGGGCCTACTCACAAGAAGCCCCCCCACCCCAACCCCGGATGAGCACAGATGAGTACAGATTTGTTTTCACCAGGGTTTTATCAGATTTGTTTTTTTTGTTTTTTTTTTAGTTGTTTGATTCGTTTTAATCAGCCCTTGTGTTTTGAGCATCCTTTCACATTGGGTTTCATAGTGGGTTTTTTTTGATAAGTGACTGGAGCTTGGTGGCTCAACGCAGTTGTCATTTTCCACTTGCTCCTCTTTCTGATAACGTCATTGGACCTCATTGTTGGCTACGTCTTACTCAAGATTGTTCTCACATCCAGTTCTGTGATGGATCCTTTCAAGAATTATTATTTGTTCTCCCCTGACCCGGTTCTTGCACAAGTCGACTCATGTGGCTGCTCAGTGTCCGTCCATTTGTCCATCCGTCCATCCACCCGCCCGCCCAAAGCGTCGCTTTCCCGCTTTCCCCTCCTGTTTTTCCTGCCGTTTACCGGCGGGCGGAACTGCCTACGCCAAACCTTCTGCTGCGCAGCGTCACACAAATAGGAGCCCTCTCTCTCTCTCTCTCTGTCTGTCCACCCTGCCGGGATCACTGGAAATCTCCAACCTCTCTAGTCCCACTCTACACTCCTCTCTCTCTCTCTCTCTCTCTCTCTCTCTTCGATCCCCGCCACTCCACTCCTCGGCAACATCTTTAGGAACGCCGTCCTGACGGAAGTCTCTTTTCTGTTGGCTGAAGGAGAAAAGTGGCAGAGGAACCAAAAAGACACACTGAATAGAGAGAGAGAGAGAAAGAAAGAGACAGAGCGAGCGAGAGAGAGATAAAGAAATAGACAGAGAAGTAGAGAGAGAGAGAGAGAGAGAGAGAGAGAGAGAGAGAGAGATGAAGGAAGCTGGCCCTTGTTCCCTGTTCTTTTTCCACAGCGGGTTTTTGTTGTCATATTCGTTCACATACTTCTGTCATATTTTTGTGGGGCTGCGTCTGGTTTGATGGTGCCTCTCCCCTGACTGTTGTGTTTTCCCCAAGTCTATTTTAAGAGGTCAATCTGGGAATGTTTATCATTTGTGATTCGGTTTCAGTCCAGCTTCCCTTCGTCCACTGTGTCAATACAGTTTATCATAATGGTGCAGTTGCCTAGCAATGCAAACATGCTGCTGCCGTAGATTGTGTCTGTCTGTGTGCGTGTGTGTGTGTGTGTGTGTGTGTGTGTGTGTGTGTCAGTAAATGAATGGGTGTTTGAATGTGAAGAAAAAACTCTTTTGGACTTCCCTATAATCCTACGATTTGTCATGCTACTCAGAGATGAGAGTCCTACTAACACACCGTGTCCTTGTTTGTTTGCTTGTTTGTATTTATTTTGTAAATAAACAACAACCGCACTGCTGCATTTACAGCCTATTTCCCCATTTATGCAGTGCAGAACTAGCCTAGAACTCTAGACGCACTCTAGCAGTAGCAAATGAATTTGCTCAGCGTGTCCGTCTAGTGACGAGCCATACCTCGATTGCATCTGAGCTGTTTCTGAGCTGTTTACGCTGTTGGTTGTATTCAGACATCGAGGTGTTTAGCTAGTCACCACGTTATATCTGGACAGGAAGTTGTTGGGCGGGCTTAGCGTTATTTGAATCGCTTGTTATTTGCTAGTCGTGCTGATTAGTTTTAGCAGTTCTACCTGGTGGTCTATTACTCGTCTCTAGATTATACATTCATGTTATAGTCTGGCGTGTCAGGCTAATGCAGAACATCTGCTAAAAAAAAAAAAAACTTTAAAAGTATATTTCTACATTTTTAAAGACACTTTTAATGCCTTAGGATACTTTCAAGTTTTTCACCCTGGAACTGACCCAACACTGTGTTCACTAGTTCACCCAATCGGATTGCTTGATAGTGAGTGCTATAGACAAATCCAAGGAGCGTTTTGTGTAGGCTGCCATCTTGTGGCGGCGCCATTATTGGACTGTCAACAAACCTTTTTGGCAATGCGCAGTCAATGACAGCTAACAGCAAATACCATGGAACACTGACATTATCAAGTAGTAGTGAATCTCGTAAATCACGGTATTTTATGGTCTGCTATCACGTTATCCCTATGGACAGATTGGTGATCTGGGTAGCTCAATAATGACGCCTGCTTACTTCCGGTAGTTTTGTCGAATTCGTCTATAAGTTATGTTAGATATAAGTAGCCTATGTTTGGCCTGTTTTACTAATGAAATGGAGCAGATAGGCTTTGAAACGGCAAGGCGCGTGACGTAGTTGGCAGGTAAAGAAGGTTAAATCTCCTAGAAACGGAAGAGGGTAGAGTGATGGCTGTCAATCAATCTTTCAGACTCCTCCCGAACTACGTTTAATGAAACATATAACACTATCAATGCCCTATGCTATGCTGCAATGTGAAGTGCCATCCCATGGGATGATTATACACAGACTCATTGATTCCGAGTAGATGGTAAAGTGGTAAACCTGGATAGTTTAAAGTACAGATATGCAGTGTGAATCACTCCATAGCCCTGTTGTTTGAGTTTGCTTTCGGTAGGGAAAAGAATGAGAAAATATGGCCTAGAACATACAGTGTAGAACAAATGATGTGTATAGTGAACTGGCAGTCACTAACTGAATGGGGTACAGAAGCTGACTTTTCTGTTTTATTTTTTCTACGCCCCTTTCCGTTAACTTGCCGGTTTGGTATTTGGCCTAATCAACAGGGCTATGGGTCAAGGTTGAATCATACTGGATTTCTCCTGTAAGCAAGAGGAGGGGCAAACTTAATAGAGATTGCTTGCTCCCTCACTGCCTTCACTGTGTACGAAGTTACCTGTCATACAAGGTATCAAGGCACCTGCTAAAAACTTTGCTTTGGGCAAACTAGCAAGATAGTTAATTAGAACGCTGAGTTTTTAATTATTTAATTGTTCAGGCGCCATTGCCAAGATATCAACAAATTCTGAAAGTTGGATGATGACGGGAGCATTAAGTATAATATGCTTAATATGTTTATGTCTATGCTTCCTTCAAAATTGAGCAAAACGAAGGTAGGCCATAACCTCACTCACGTCAGATGCAGCGCCCCCTCAGGAGCATCCGTCTGATGTTGCGCCCATTAAAAGGTATTTCAGGACCGATATTAAACGGACGGACCAACCAGGAGACGTGTACAAAGCACCAGGCGGGATTTTTTGACGTAACTCATCTCTAGCAAACACACATCTAACAGTTATATTTGAAAGTATTGTGGCAATTATGGCGCAGATTCTAGCGTTTATGTTTGTTTGGAACATGTGAAAAACTAGAAATCGCGTGGGCTCATGGAATGCAATTGGTAAGTTTCGATTTAAGTGGTTGGAGTAGGATGACGGACAAGTGGTTTATCCAAGTATATGTAAGAATTTTTGATGACACCCGGTCTTCTGAAGCACTTCTCTTATCAAGTGACATCAGATGCATGAGGCCAAGGGGATGCTGCATCTGACATGAGTGAGGTTAGTGGGCCTACTTTTGAAAGCTGGATTTTAGGCATTTATTTGATTCGGACATGGGCTTGCTTTGTTGCCACTAAAACCTTTCTTCGAATGCAGCATTTTTCTGTTTCGGACACAGTCTCTCTCTCTCTCTCTCTCTACCTGTTACTGAACTCTTCTGGCTCTGCTTCAGTGGGCTACTGTCGGTTTCCAGTCTCCAATCTCCTCTTAACTGCTTCCCCTCTCTCTCCCTCTCTTCATCTAGCTCTTTTTCATGCACTCTCCCCATCTTCCTCCCTCGCTCTTTGATTTGCATTCTCTGCCTCTTTCTCTGACCCATTCAGTTTCACTCTCTCCAACTTTCTCTCTCATCTCCCTCTTCCTCTATCTCTTTTCTAACTCTCTCTCTCTCTGCTTTCCTTTTTTGTGGCTCTCTTCTCTCTCTCTCGTTCTCTGCTTCAATTTCTCTCTGTCTTTCTCCCACTCTCTCTGCTTTCATCATGCTCTCGTCTCTCTCTCTCTTTCTCCTTTAATCTCTCTCTCTCTCTTTCTCTCTCTCCCCCTCCCCTCTATCTCTTTCTCCTTTAATCTCTCTCTCCCTCTCTTTGTGGTTAGATAGGCAGTGCGCTCTAATGGCTTATAGGCCTGAGGTTAGTTGGCCGGAGCAGCTTTTGGCGCGGCCTCCCTGTGACGGCCCACTGGGCAGAGGCCAAGCAGCAGTGCTGTCAAAGCTCCAACCCAAGGAAGTGCCACTGTGCTTTCTCTCCTGCCCTAAGGTTAGCAGAGGAGACGCTAAAGGGAAGCAGTGGAGGAGAGAGAGAGAGAGAGAGAGAGAGAGAGAGAGAGAGAGAGAGAGAGAGAGAGAGAGGTTGCGAGGGTTTAGGTCGGAAGGCAGATGAGAAAAAGGAGGAGACAGTGATAGCAGTGGTGGTGGGGGTGGTGGTGGGGAGGTGTTTGGGGTGAGTGTTGGCGTGATTGGTGTACAGGGAGGAGAAGAGGAAGGGGTGTTGGAAACTTACATGTAAAGGGCGTCTCCATCGTGTGATCAGTGGCAGGGAACGCCTCGATGGCGGCCAAACCAATGAGTGCATCCTCCCAGTGTTCGGTTTAGCAACCCCATTGCTCCCTCTCCAGCACCAAGTCAAGTCATTTTATATATATATTTTTTAGATATGTGTGATAAAAAGTTGAGATATACCAAGTGTGACTTCTTCCTTCCCTCACTAGCACCTCCAAACCCTGCCCCCGACCGAAGCCAAAAAGGCTGTAGAGACCCGCATCTCACATAGGGAGCCCACAATGTCGACTCAACAGAGCCCACTTCCTGCCCAGCCAAAGCTCTGGCCTCCGTTGCAGTGCGGAACACACTCGGAACACAATCTATGATTTCAGGAGAGAATAATTGTCCCTCCCGCCACCACCCCTCCCTCCCTCCGGCACCCTCTGCTCCAAGATACCCAATATGTGGGCAGGAAAGAGTGAGCCGATTAAGCCTTTTGATAACATTGTCTTTTAGATGACACCAGTCCAAAACCTACATGCACTTTTTATGTCACACCAAGACCACTATAGCCATGCAAAAAAAACAAACAAAAAAAAAAAAAATCACTTATCTTAGAAACCATTTTGAAACTACCTATTAGTGGGTTCAAAAGATTATCAGCAAGCCTTATATTGTTCAAGTGAGAACTATTTCATTATAGATTTCTCCTAATTTAAACTTCATGCAGTGACTTCTCGTTGCCAAAGTGGAAATTTTCATTAAAAATCTCATGGAAATCTCTCGACAGCAGTGTGAGGGACCCCTAAAATAGGTGAAGTACTAGTGTGTGGGGAACCCTGGGATGGGAGAAGTTCAGCTGAAGTTCAAATTCGCTAACACAAGCAAATGTTTGCGAACAGTTTTTACTGTAAATCCTTGGAAGTTCTTGGCTAACATTAGCGAATGAAGGCGAAGCGTCTGAGGAGGCAGTGCTACACGAACAGTCCTGTATGTTGGATAGCAAGAGGATTGCGCCCAGATGGAAATAAATTCTTAAGGAGCATTGAATGTTGTCAGCATGTCTCACAGCAACTTTGTCTCACATTAATAGCCTCCTGCGAGCAGTCTCTACTCAGTTTTGCCAATTTTGTTTATAGTTTAGAACAAACTATTTAGAACATTACACAAAATCGCTCAAATTCCATTGTTGAATGCAGACATGTTTGCGTTTGCTTATGTTAGATGAATCTGAGTGCACCTCTGGTGTACCTGTATGCATGACATGCATGGGCTGCGCTTCCTGTAGGGTAGGCAGTGTGAAGTCTCTACCGTCTCTGGAGTATGTGCTCTGACTGCTGACTCTTTGGTGTTGCGGTCAAATTGCATGTTTAGCACCCCGGAGACTCTGGTTCAAGACCTCCCTTTGCTACAGTCAATTTGTGTGAGAACCAGGCTATGGTGCTCGCTATTTCATCCTCATCATTTCAGTTTCAGACAACAGAATGCATTATGGGTTTCTTTAAAGAGCTCTCTGATTTAGTGCTGTGGTACACCAGTGCAATTATTTATTTACAGGGGGTAGTTACTGTGCATAGATTAATGCTTCCACACATCTAAAACGCTACATTTTGGCAATGAATACACATATAGATTTGGTGGAATGAAAATGCACTTAGACAATGGTCAAACCGCAGAATATAAATAGATTTTTTTATTGGGCAGTTGACTGATTTAAGCTTTAGTAAATATGGATTCAGCTTGAAAGACTTTCTGTGTTTGTCTTGCCCATCGTCTTTGTGCCTCCTGCAGAGTGAGAGAAAGAAAGTGTGTATGTGTGTGTGTGTGTGTGTGTGTGTGTGTGTGTGTGTGTGTGTGTGTGTGTGTGTGTGTATTCTGGTAGGGAGGTCAGTAGACCAAGCATTCATAATTGTACTTAGCCTGAAGGAGTCAAATCCAATCCCAGTTAATGAAGATGCATGCCTTCCTGGACACAGGGGCTACTTTATATCCCACAAGGAAAAGTTTGTCAAGAAGAAACTTACAACAGACTCTTCTGATACCATAATGAGAACCCACTCCTAGCTAATTCTGCTACTCATGCCACTATGACCCCCACCACCACCCCATACACACACACACACACACACACACACACACACACACACAGAGAGAGAGAGAGAGAGAGAGAGAGAGAGAGAGAGAGAAGGCCAGGCCAGGAATCCCCCATGAGAGAGAAAGGAAGACAGAGAGAGAGAGAGAGAGAGAGAGAGAGAGAGAGAGAGAGAGAGAGAGAGATGATTCTAAGCCTTGGGCAGGGCAGCGGGGAATGGTATGGGGCTAAATCGATTTATTCATTACAAAAAAAGGAGAGCCTTTAGATGTTTTTTTTTTAAGAAAAAAGAAAAAAGAAGAACAAAAAAGAAAAAGAGAGAGAGAGAGAGAGAAATCTTGCGAGAATGAATTGGTAATGAGCGGTAATTTTTCTGCTGGCGGCAGACGAGGGCTGGCAGACGTTGGGTTGGAAGACTAAGAGGAACTCCGCTGTTTGTCCGTCCCAATAAGACACAGAGACGCACTGTACTAAGGATGACCTGCCATGTGAGGACATCTTGAGTGGACCAGTCAGTGTGGCTAACACATATCTGGCCAATTCTATCGTAAAAAAAAATCCCAGTCCTTGAAAGTTACATCATGCGGCTCCATCTGTACTCACAGCCATGTCAAAATCCTTACAACCATCATTTACGATTTCATGAGTTCATTCATGAGCTAGTTAAAAATTATCTGACTTTATTCATCTTTTCTTCCATCGTTTTTTTTTTTTTAACCCAGCAGTTTTTACAGTGTCCATCTACAGCGTCCATGTATCTATTAATGCAAGGAAGGTCTGTCTGTGTGTCTGTTTGTGCGTCTGTCTGTCAAATTTGCTATGCATCTCGCTAATGACACGAGTGAGTGCAGTGCCAAGTTTGATGTTGTTTGGACAAAGATTAGCAAAGATAAATTAATCAAATGAAGCTCAGTAGACTCCTGCCGCACTAACTACGTCAGTCGTATGCTTTCAGTGGAGAGAAAAAAAAACACTGTGCTACACAGGCATTGCACTAGTCTCAAGAATTCACCCAAATGCTAGATAAGTAATAACCAGACTTCGTTCCATATTTAGCCTATACTGTTGGTGCCCCTTTTCATTATATCGAAATTGATACATTAGTCCTGTTTGACTTTATTATGTGCTTCATATAGTTTCCTGATGTGATATGCCATTAGTTATATGAGGAGCCTTTAATTCATTTTAATTTGCAGTTTTATTCTCAGTAGTTTTGATGTGTTTCTCAAATGAACATTAACGTTTGTACTATGCACAGCAGTAAGTGCATTACTCTGCATGATGTGTACAAACTGTACAAAACGGATTACCATAAAAAACATGCCTCACACTGAAATTGCTGAATTCATGTCTCAATCATAAATATTTATGCCATCATCAACATATGTCAGAGTGACATGTTCTTGTAAAGCTGTTATGAACAACAGTCCAAATGTTTTGTTGCATCAGTACTACAGTGTACTCTGTAAACTTTCACTTAAGATATGCACAGCCTGCACTTTCTTTTCTGTTTGGCATACTGCTTTATGTCAACAGTGAATTAACAAGATTTCAGCAACAAAAAGTTCCACATGGCTTACGACTGGAATAATACTGTATTTACTGAACACTTATTATAATTTGCTTCAAGAAGTGTCATTCTAGTCATACAAAAACTGTTCTAAAGCATTCAGCAGCAAACTGAATTAAAAGGTCTTGTGTCTACAATCTTCCTCATTTACATAGGCCTCCACAGCAAATTATGTGGTTTTGCTGGCTTAAACAGCGGTTGCGTTTTGGGTTATGTTCCACAGGTTTGGGAACACAAGATGGCAACAAGCGTTTGTGCTAAGTGCATCGCGCCAGCATAACAACCCGCAGATTAGTGCTTTTGTAAATCACAGAGGTCTTGACGCTCTACACTCTCTTACTGGAAGCCAGAGAATGCAAAACAAAGACGAGCATCTCCAATAAACTCATAGCCATGGCCGCATGTCGCTATTAAAAAGAGATAACAAGTTAAAAGGACTCTTTCAGGAACACATTAACATGCTTGGGGGCTAACAACAGCTTACGTACATAATCAGAGCAAAATAAAAATAAAACAAAGTAAATAAATAACAGTGGTCGACCGTCACTAACCAAACAATTGGCGTCAGACTAGAAGACAAAGACGCCATCTCACCTGTTTCAGAACTCTACAACTAAATTGGAATGAGATACAGTCACCGCGGCCTGGTCTTATTTATGACCCCCAACACACACACACACACACACACACACATATAGAGAGACACACAGAAACACATACACACATAAACACAGAGACACATACAGAAACACACACATACACGCACACACAGTCACATACCCCACTTTATCTGCCTTGTGTGGTAGAGGAATGACCTAACAGCGCTTAGAGCAATGTTTTCCACATTACAAGGGCCTCTGTTGCGGGTGCGTCTGCCCAAGAGCCGACTGTGTTGTATACAAAACAACACGTCCTGCCGAGCATCAACAGAGGCACACTCTCTCGCACACCACCACCCACATAGGCAGTCACGCGGAAGAAGATCATGCCTTCCTATTGACACAATGCAGTTTGGGCCTTGCCACCACGGACACACACACAAACACACACACACACACACACACACACACACACACAGAGAGAGAGAGAGAGAGAGAGAGAGATGTGTGCAAACACAAATCTACTCACTCTAAAAATAAAAAAAATACCCACTGTGTTTCAAGAAATGCAGCATGACGGAACCTACTGTCATCTTACTTTCTTAAGTGTTGAGCCTGGTGTTGTTTTCAGTGCCATTGGGAACCGTTGCATAAACACAAAAGTAATTTGTTTGGCCCTTTTCCCCTCAGATTTTCAGAGTGAAAGAGTCAAAGTAAAAGTGTCACAGTCTATTCTAACAGCCTTTGCACAATGCTTGACAACCAGTTTATGTTATGCCAACAAGTAAAATTTCAAGCTAAAGTAGTGCTTGCTGTTGAGCGATGATTGCATGCATTTATGCATAATTGTCTTACAGTGTAATGCAATTAACAGACTTTTTTTATCCAATAGACTTACATTTTTGTCAATTGTCAAGTACACCCCTAGAGCAACCTGGGTTAACAGTCGCACAAAGGATTCTATCCCACAATTCCCAGGCAACTACCATGGCAGGTTCCTTAAACACTACATGCATGTGTAGCCGTGGTCGGTTCGCACCGCACTCGGGTCTCGAACCCACCACCCTGTCAATTAGAGCAAATCCTCGGCATGAGAGTCAACCATTCTAACCACTGACCTGAACAGCCTGGGCTTCCAACCCAGCCGCTAGAAGTGTTCTTGAAGGATTTGGGTTGTGAGGATTTACACATACTGCCACCAGCTAGCCCAGGCTAGTTGGCATCCATTACAAATGCTAACCACTGTACCACTGTAGGCCATGATCAGATTTTGAAAAAATATATCTCAAGTTAGTCACACAGCTTTTGTCCGTAAACTAGCATGCAAACTACTGTACCCACAGTAGGCAACTAAAGTATAATACAATAAATGAATTGACCAATCACAGCACAGAACATGTAGCCAGCGCTGCCTCAATATGACTGTACCGCTTGCTGATTGGTCAGAAGAAAAGGAGCAGGTGAAGTAAGCGGCACTATAGCTTGGCTAAAAACTTTTTGGTCTACTGTATTGCAAACTAACTGCATCAATGCAGGTGTCCTTTCTTGCTTGCTGACAAAATGGACAGCCCTACAACAGATTTTAAAAAAGCAAATGATAGCCTAACAATAAAAGCCTAGTATACACAGAGGTCCAGGGCCCAGTCATCCATTTTTTGTCATGTTCTCCCTCACACAGTGCTCCGGTCTTTTTGCTCTTTGTCACACACACACACACACACACACTCTCTCTCTCTCTCTCTCTCTCTCTCTCTCTCTCTCTCTCTCACACACACACACACACACACACACACGCACACACACGTGCCTGCTTGTGGGAAGCCCTACATGCACGGATCTGCAGCCTCTACACAGGGAGAAGTGATACCCAGTCATCCGTGACCCTGTTTCTCTGGCCTTAGCCCCCAATGAGGGACCTCAAAGCAGGCTTACATGTTTCCGGCACTGCCCCCCCAGGCCCTTACAAAACCATTACATGGCCACTTACTGCAAACAAGCATTCCTGTTAGCCATGCAAGGATCAGTGACATGAAACCATGTGTTTGGGTGAGGCCAGGTTTGCCCTTGCTTTCTTTGGTTCACCCCCCTAGAGCCATCAGTCTCCTCTACTGACCTTCCCCTCTGAAATCTCCTCTCCTACAGTACTTTAGGTCTTTATCTTTAACACTGTAAATGGCTCTAATACTGTAGGATTGATCAGTTAGAGACCTGGTTTAGAAATATGCTGATGTAGCCTAATAGGATAATGGGGTAATTTCACTCAAAACATTTCAATTTTGCCATGCTCGTGACTGGTGTCGTATGGTCACCCATACCAGCATAAGGTTGTCCCAGTCTAAAATGAGTTAGGAAGAGAAGTTGGTCACTTTTTTTTTACTAGGCCTTCTCTCATGCAAAAAAAAAAAAGACTTGAAAATCCATCACCTTTGCATGTCACCAAAATCTATACTAGGCCTACTGACTACTGACAGGTGGATAAGAGGATGATGACAAATGACATCATTGGAATTCTAAAGGGCACCTGTTCCTTTGAAATATGCACTTCTTTATGTAAAAATATAGCCATGAAGTCATGCATCATCGGTATTTTCCTTAAAAAACAGTTCGATCATTTGTTTTAATGATCAACTAAATGCAAAAGAACACGGATCTGTTATGAAGCCTACTCTAACAAATAGACATCAGCCCTCTTGTCAAATCCTCGACAACATTCTAATCATTCACTTAACAGCCAGTCAAACAGACACCATTTCACTGTATGTTTCACACCCATTAACTGCATTGATGTGACAATTAAAGTTTTCACCACGGAACCAAACACACAAATCCAGTCAGAGGTTGAGCACTTGGGCCACTCAGAAGCTGACGCGTACTGGTAACTAAAGCACCTTTCTGTTCCAAGGACAAAACGCAGGGGATTCGCGTTTTGCTAGAAACGTTGACGTGACTAATGGATCACTACGACTTCGGTAGCAGTAGGCTAGCCAAGGACAAGGTAACGTAAAGAGTTAAAGTTAAGTAAGCCTGAGTCTATACTTGTTAACATTTCCAAGTTATCGTTGTGTGCCAGTGTGCGCAGGTTAACTTATGACATTGATTAAGAGGTTGTTAAGAATGAGGTTAAATTCGTTTTTAAAACAAGTTGAAGCTCGACATTTCTGTGAACTTCAAGATTTACCTAAACGTAGCCTAAGCATCTGCTATGTTGTAGCCTAGGTGTGGGCCCCACATGATAAAGTTGACTAGCCTAAGAAACGTGCTAAGTTGGCTGTTGTTCAAAGTTAGCTTCTATTAACGTCAGATTCACTTAAAACAAACTATCACAGCTTACCAAGCTTTGAAGAGCTAAACAATCCAATGATCCTTGATGTCAAATGTAGGCCTAACAGTAGCCTATGTCAGGATCATCCCACCACTTGTTCCCATTCTAAGACCGAAACCTCGAGGATCTTACTCCACTAATAATCCTGATATTAAATCTATTACAGCTAAAAAGATTCTACAACTATGCTATAGCTTATAATGCTATAAATTTCCTACACATTTTTATTTCAAGATAATGTTGTCATGGCCAATCTAATTATAGTCTTGTTCCAATTAAGTTTTAATGGCATGAAATGGCATAATGGCCTCAGGTCAGTAATAAAGCTTTAAAAGTTTATGGAGTTGGCATGGTGGCATGGCCTTGTTATGCAATGGAAGGCACTAGCCTATAAATGTGCCAATCAAAGTTCATCTGACTTCAACTTTGAACCTTTATTGTGGTGGCACACAGTGATAATTTGATCTATCATCTTAATGAATTTAAATCACCAAATCCCCCAAATACACATTCCTGACACGAGAATGAAGACACACACTATGGTGTCTTTACCCACTGAAATAACCACGCACAACCATTGATGCACGTTTCGGTCTTTACTCAACTCATGCAGGAAAAGAGAGAACATAAATCTCAGCATTACCTTATATACTGGTAGCTTCGGCACAACCAAGTTTCCAAGTACAAAGTCATCACACACACACACACATACACACACACACACACACACACACACTCATGTGTTAGTTAGATGGACTCACTCATTGAAGAGCTGTGTAGCCTACAATCACATGCTTTCACCAGTTAGATCACACTGTGTTCTGACACCCCCCCCCCCCCCCATCAAAAAAAAAGAATAAACACACACACCCTTTATTTCTCTCATTCACTCCTTCTATGCACCTCTTTTTGCTTTCCTTCTATGCACCCTCCTGCTCCTCTCCTATGTTCCCTTCTTTCTTTGCAGGTTGCATAACACACACACACACACACACACACACACACACACACACACACACACACACACCTTGTGTTCCTACAGTAGCTCCAGCACTTGGGCTAAGGCCTTTCCCGTGCTGCCCCCCTTGCCCAACGCCCTCGACTTATCTCTGTCCACACGCCTAGCATCTGATCCCACAGTGACAACTTCAGGAAGCCAGGAAAACTGTGCATACACACACACACTCACACACACACACACACACACACACACACACACACACACACACACACACACACACTGAATTAGGGTCGAACTGTACTGGAAACTAAGAGAGTGCTTTAAATTTTAGGGGCGGCAACCCAAAATACTCATGCTTTACTTTCTTTATGCTACTTGAGTTACTTGCATAAAAAACACACCCTATTTTTTCACAGCCATACACCCAAATACCGTACACACACACACACCCATGAACACCCATCTCTTTGCCCCCTTAACTTTCCTGTATCCTGTAGATTTGCTGAACGCCAAGCCATTTGCGGTAAAAAGCCGGTCATCACTGGACCGTTGCCAAATATTTGGTGACAATACACTTGAAAAAGAAAAAAAAAAAACTGTGACAAATACACTAAAAGAGGACATACTGTAGAATGAGTATATCAAACTGTGGAAACAACCTGGATTGAAAGTCATAAGTCAAAGAAAGCTAAGAAGGGGAAAAAAGGAGAAAAGTAGAAGTTAGTTTTTTTCTGATTTCATACCTTTGCAGGTGAAGGTGGAGTGTAATCTTGAAGAACACAGTCAACAGGAGCAGTGGAGGCAGTGCAACTCTGTGTTAGAAAGAGAGAGAGAGGGAGAGAGAAATAGAGAAAGAAAGAAGGAGAGAGAGGGAGAGAGAGAACCAGCCCACCACCTGAAGCCTTGCACACTCTGGGAAGAAGAGGAAACACCTCCCTGGATTACAGGTAACCAGGGCAAAGCTGTCTGTGTACAGTTCACATTGTGTGTGTGTGTGTGTGTGTGTGTGTGTGTGTGTGTGTGTGTGTGTGTGTGTGTGTTCCATCTGTTGAAGGAAACATGATGTGCTTCACTAAACAGACCCGCATGCAAAGTCATGTGTGCGTACAAGCAAGCACACACACACACACACACACACACACACACACACACACACACACACACACACACACACACACAGGCATATGCACATTCTCATGGGCTGCTCACACACAAATATCTCACAAATTTCCCCTTAGCATAGGGGAGTTCAATTTTCAAAAATTGACTAACCAAGTAGCCAAATTTGTACTCTCAACAAAACACCTTCACCAGTTTACAGCAATTATTGTTAAATGTCATTGGCTTACTGATGGGCTGTATAGTATTACCTGTGCATTTAGCAAAAGTGCGTACTTGCGTACAATGCTTTACAAATAGTATTGATTACATCTAGCCCTAGATATGTCACCATTCTTTTTGTAAGAACACTGTAGGTGTTTCCATGTGAAAGTTTTGCTTACACTATAGGCAAACACCCCAGGGATCAGATTCAGATGCATTGTGTCTTGTTGTGGGGTCCTTGTCTCCAGGGGCAAAATGACAACAGCAAGCCTAAAGGAATATTCCAGAAGGGTTTTGTTTTTTTGGCTCATTTACACATACTTACAATAATGTGGGGGCTCTACAAGTCTTTCCTTATCGCAGATTTCATCACAGCTCTTCATAATCCCTAGAGCATAATCCTGAGTGCAATAAACTTTTATCCAAAGCGACTTACATTTGTCAACTATCAATTACTTCAGGGCAATTCTCCCCTCTAAGTGCAACTTAGGGTCATGGTCGTTAACCATTATGCTACCACCGGCCGATCGTGCATGGGAAACTCTGTATAGAGACAGGTGAGCACAAAGCTGGCCCAAACCAAGAAAACAGTGAACAAATGGCTG
Organism: Sardinella longiceps; assembly: GCA_027497455.2. Classification (NCBI taxonomy): domain Eukaryota; kingdom Metazoa; phylum Chordata; class Actinopteri; order Clupeiformes; family Clupeidae; genus Sardinella; species Sardinella longiceps. The sequence goes on from JAODXP020000032.1 coordinate 3,805,369, forward strand.
ATCCTGCATAAGGAGACTTTGAACACACTTCAATGAATAGAAGTTTCAGTGATCCTTTGGCCAACTGTATGTTGAAAGAAGACTGTGGTGTCTATACTGTACACAACAGTATTTATACTACTAAGTTTTTGTTTATACCCCAAAACATTTCTGGACAGTCATGATGATTATAGTGTTGTGATGAAAAGGGGACATCGCTGGTTTTATCAGTACTTTCTGCCAGTTTGGACACAAACGAGTTGAATGTTGAAAGAAATTTCCATAAGGAAGGTTACAAAACAGCGTGTGCTTTCATTATAGGCTCCAGAACAGTTTCTAATCAACTTTTTCCATGCTTGATGTGATGTTTTGAGTGTCTCATAACCAATTCTTTCCATAAAAGGTCTGTAAATCTTTTTATGTGCGTATGTGTTATAGATGTGAAGAGGGAACTTTAAGAGATGAGGACCTAAAACAAATTTCTTTGGCTAAGACATAAACTGGTTCGTAAAGTACAGTAACGCCTGCCTCGATTTCAAGATGACAAAGCGTTGCAAGGCATTTTAATACGTCAGCCATAGGGATGAATGGAAACCGTAGCAAAATGTTTCCAAACATTGCTACCTCTGAATGTAGCCCTGGTCTTTAGGTCAGTCCATAGCAAAGGAGAATAAACATGTGCCTTTCGTATTTGCATCTAAATTCCATTTATGTGACTGTAGCAGTCTGCGAGACAAATTCACCACCAGTATTTTGTGTGGTAAATGAAAACTATAACCTCATAAAATAGTTTAAACAACTATGCAACTATGATGCACACATCAATGTAATTTACATTAAAAAATTAGTAGGCTAAATGAAGACCACTTCCTGTTGCTGTTCCCTTTTAAACGTATCCTTTTTTTTCGGTCTTTGCCGGTTTGGCCTACGGATTGGCTTGCTTAACACAATTTGGCCCTCGAGTGAAAATAATTGGGGACCACTTGTCTATGGTTGAGCTGCATGGCAGTCCTACTGATACAGTGCCCTACAAGAGCATTGGTGTATCACTGGCGTCAGCCTCTATTTGCCAAACATGGACAGCCTGCAAGTGTTAAAAGACGGATAGTTCAAGTGAGAGGCACCCTAAACTGCTGGTAGCTTTATGTTTAGGATTCATGAGCCTAAATGAGAACTGATGTCACTCATAGCAGTCAACCAGCATGATTACATACATTTATGTACAGTATATGCATAGGCTACATACTGTATGTACGTATTACACCAATTTAGTGATCTGTAAAAGGCATTTTATAGTAAGTTTACGCGCAATTTCTAAAAAAAAATGTATGTACTATATGTATGTAGGCTACTATACTTTATTCTCTATCCAAATAACACCAACTGTATCTCTCTAGAATGGTAAATAAAGAACTAAATTGGTTTTCATATTAAAAGAAACTTCCAAGTTTGCACAGAGCATGAATGACACAAAGTCTTATAGGGGGAACATATAGGCTTTGCTGTGTGTTGTGTGGTGTTACTATAGTTCATTGTACTCTCCGATGCCTAGGGTATAATGTAACAGTCTGCATATGCCTAAAGTACAGTACAGCATTTAAAGTTATGTAAACACACTACAACATGCTGCCATGTTAGATGCTGTAATATCTAATAACTGGTCAGTGATGTAGTTGTGTTGTCATCTTTGGTAATGATTGCAACTCATGAAAGGTCTCAGCATATGCTTTAAGACGTTACTCAGAATCTAAAATTCGGACAGCTGTGATGTCACTGTGATTGAAAAAAGTAACTTGACACCCTCACAGTAATAGGCTTCAAGTGTTGTGATGACCAATTAGACGGTTACAAGTTAAAGGTTACCCTCTTCATTATGTAAATATAAATTGTGGGATGGACTTGAAAAGCCTTAAAGGGACGCTGTGCATTTTTTATTCTGTAAAACTATTTAAATAGCTACATAAAGGAATACAGAAAAAATTCAGAGTCTGTCTGGCATTACTAGAATAGAACAACAATGATGTCTGATAACAAAAGATTTGCTATGCTAGGTTCCCTATCCCCCACCTAGAACTACACACTTCATATCCTGGATGGCATGTTGGAATAAAAACCCACATTTATTCACCCTACATATGACATCCAAATTAATTTGGAGATGATACCAAAACAACTTCTCTAATAAAAAGGATGCCTCAAAAAGTTGCCTAGTATTCCTTTAACTGTGTCTTTACCTCATCCCACACTCACTGGAGAACAGTTCAAAATTAGCTAGCTGTGTCGTCATCTTTGGTAATGATTGCAACTGTCATGAAAAGTCTCAAGATGATGCTACACCGTAGTTAGCATGTGCTGTAAGATGTTGTGCAGCATCTAAAATTCAAACAGCTGTGATGTCACTGACTGAAAAAAGTAACTTGACGCTCTCAAAATAATGACTTCAAGTGTTGTGATGACCAATGACATCAAACAGCAGCGTATATACAGTACCATCAAACAGTTATTTCAGTCTTGTGACGGCTAAAATGAAAGGTTAGCCTCCTCGTTACGTAAATGACCTTCTCTGTAAGTTGTGGGATGGACTGAAGAAGCCTTAACTGTCTCTTTACCTCATCATACTGTACAGTCACTGGTGAACAGTTTAATGGGACACTAGGGACACAATCCTGACACTAGTTGGGATAGGGCTTTTTAAACTAGTCCTTTCTTTGGACATGTCATTTTTGTAACAAAGACATTTTAAAAGGAGTGCCTTGGTCCGAGAACTTTTTCTCCCCTTTTTTTGAAAAAAAAAACACCACCTAACCTTCCTTCCTAACAAAGGAAGACTAAAACAAAATGGATTAAGAGCACGCCACTCTACAAATCAACAACTTGTCAGGATACCTCAAGCTATTCACCACTGTTTGAGGTATCCTTTTATCAGAGAATTTGTTTTGGTACAATCTATAAATTCATTAATTTGGGTAATACATAGTCATGGGGTGGACTGTGTGTGCACAGTGTCCCTTTAAAAATAGCTGTGTCAGTGTTATTGATATAGCTTGAACTTTTTAGGACTTGCTCAAATTATTGCAAGAACCTCAGACTTGTCTCTCTCTGTCTTGCACCAGACAAGTGATGCTGAAGTGTGCTACTTCTGCTCAGTATTCACAATTTTCCATCTAGATGTTCTAGCATCCAATCAGCTAACAGAGATTGAAAGCAGAACCAACAGTTTCAAACAAAGTGCCTAACCACCACAAAATAAACGTTTGCCTTAGAGATTATTCACATGCAAAGTGAAAGAGTCTGATTAATCACGCTAGAGTCCCTTCTGTATCTTTTAACTACAGTAAAAGACACTCTTGGTCTTCAATTTTTTATATGCAGTCAAAAATGCAAAGGGATTATCTGCTGTGAATCAACCCATAGCCCTGTTCTTTCATGATCATCCTAGTTCACAAATTCTGTCTACATTGTACCAAATGCTGTCATTCATATTGCTACATGCAGCCTCGAAGAACAGTATCTTGGGCTGATTGACTCCTTCCGGATTTTTCCTTTAATGTATTTTAGTGCCACATGTATTCAGGTCTTTTCCCAGTCCGCTGTTTCTAATGGGAACAGGAACCTGATATCGTTAGAAGCAGCCACGTTGAATGGGCTCGCTTTGACAAACTGGTTTGAGTGCCAGAACATCTTGGGCGAGAGTCATTGTGTTTGAATTTAGCGAAAGAAAGGAGTGTGGATAGATGATACAGCCAGGGGGATGGAGGAGAATAATAAAATGAATGGCTTGAATAGTGACAGAAGACAAAGGAAAACAAGCTGGCCTAACACCACGTCAAAATGTGCTAAATGTGCTCATATCTCTCTGTCCTCCATTACTTTGTGTGGCTCAAACAGAGTATCCAATGGGCATAATAAATCATAATACTATCATAATAATAATAATATCCGATTCATAAATCCATGATTCTATGTTCTAATAGATAGACTGCCCTCCATTACTTTGTGTGGCTCAAACACAGAGTATCCAATGGACATAATGTAAATCAAATGAATAAATCCATGTTTCTGTGTGCTAATAGATGGATAGATCGAGAGAGAGAGTCTGTGTGTGTGTGTGTGTGTGTGTGTGTGTGTGTGTGTGTGTGTGATATGTGAGACTGTACGTGGTGGTTATCTTCAGTATAACTTCTTCACAAGACACTTAACCTCAGTTGTTCTAGGCGAGACTCACTCTGAAGTAGTTGACAAATGTATGATAGAGCTTTGGGTGAAAGTGTCTGCTGAATGCATAAATGAACAGTAGTGTATTACATAGCCTACACTCTATTGATCCTGGGAAATGCCATCTCTGCATTTCACCCATCCATGAATTTGTGACACACACATACAGCATATAGTGAGGGGATTCAGACAAAGCCAGAGCAGTGGGCTGTCAGCTACTGTGGCATTTGGGGAGCAGCTTATGGTATGTTTTAACTGCTCGTAACATTCTCTGACAGATAGACAGTCATAGCCTACACTCTGTGGTGAGTCACTACTAAACACGTAACACATATTACCACATAGAACAACCAGTACACATAACATCCACGGTAATAAACTTGTTGGTGCCACCCACCACACCGACTCACCTAATCCATCAACCAACCAACCATCGTATGTAGCCCCTTTCCTACTGCACTTCTGTACTTCGCAAAAATAGGCTGACACCAGACGTACATTTCACTGCATTTTTACACCAGTAATCATGTGCATTTGACAAATAAACGTTCTCATATAAACTTTCTTGTATCCTTATAGTAATTGCTGTTATATTTTTGGAAATAGGTCCTCATTCTCCTCTGTCAGGAACAGACCGGCTTACTGTACTGTCTTTATTGCATTTGCTGTGTGCACCTTCAATAAGAGTGTGATATGCACAGACATTCCTGACTCAGTAGAAGGAGGTAGGCCATAAATAATTTCACCATATAAACATATTGCAACATGATCACAAGATAGATGTAAGCTATCATTTGACTGCAAATGTCAAACATCAATAACTTTTTATTGATTGACAGGTTATGCTGTTTAAGTGTATCCCTTTTATCAGAGAATTTGTCCAAATCATAGTCATGAAGGGTGGATAAATGCAAGTTTTATTCCCACCAGCCATCGGGGATATACTGTACACTGGGTGGTTCTGGGTGGGGGTTAGGAAACCACCTCAAGATATAAGAAACCCTAGTTACAGTTTATTACTAATTGACTACACTCAAACGTCAATAACCTTTAATCGATATTCACAGATTATACTGTTAAATGTGTAGCTCACACACACTACCGTGAATGTACCTGTGGTTAGGTGAAGGATTGCAATGTATTTTAAGCAGGCAAAATTGTGTGAGAGACTATGGTTTATGAAACCCTGTGATGGACAAGATGACGACCAGTAAGGTTTTGGCCCGGCCAAATACGCCTGCTGGTTAACCGACATGCTTTCAATAGTGCAGTGGAAATATGTTGTCCTCTTGTGTTTTATTGTTCTTGTTGCTAAAAATGTCACCCAGAAGATGTGGGGTGCACATGCTTTCAATGAAACAATATTAAATTTGTGGCCTGTTGGGAGGTTTTTGTCCACGTCCTACGCCTCTCTTGTCTCTTTCATTTTGTTTCCCTTTGTGACACAACAGGGGTGTTTTTGCATAAAGGCTTTTTTTGTTGTACGTAATCAAAGTCTTGATTTTAAAAATGCTGCAGGCTAAGTTGTTAATTAAAGAATGAGTGTTCTTCTAAGCATCGGTGCAACTTTCTGTCTATTGCAGCTTCACTATGGCGTCATACTCAGTGTGATCTAAGTAACGTACAGTAGCTTCCACAGACGGGATTGTTTCTGACCGGGTCCAAAAGGCAGTTAATTCATCGCATATTTTTATAAATTTGCCTGATTCCTTCCATTAGTATGACACAATTCCAAACTATGTGCTGTTTTTTTCTTTTTCTTCTTCCTTTTTTCCTTTCCCTCCTCTGGCTTTCCTTTAATCTTCCATCTTTTCCATCTCTCCTACCCACTCAACACGCTCTCTCTCTCTCTCTCTCTCTCTCTCTGACACACACACGCACACATACATTCTCTTTCTGACACACTCAGACTATCTCTCTCTCTCTCACACACACACACACACACACAAGCACACACATACTGACTCTCTCTCAAACACATACTGACTCACTCTCACAAATACTTTACAGTAGCACACAGTAGTACACACACACACACACACACACACACAGTCTCTCTCTCTCTCTCACACATACAGTACACACTCATTCTCTCTCTTACAGTAAACACACACAAAAACACACTATTTGTCTCTCACTCTCACTCACATACACACACACTTTCTCTCATCTTTTCTTTCTTTCTGTCTCTCTTGCTTGCTTTCTTTGTGTTTTCCGCCGGCCTAACGTAACTGTATCTGTATTAGCGAGCATCTGACACATCTGAGAGAATGCCTTGCTCTAACATTTGCCCTGCACATTTGAGCCCTATGGGTTCCCGGCGTTTAGGCTCTAATGGCTCAGAAAAGCATCCCATCCCCCCCCCCCCCCCCTTCCTCTTCCTCCTCCTCCTCCTCCTTCTCCATCCCTGATGCATCCCAGTTGCTGACAAACAAGCAAACAGGGAGGTGCAAGGAGCTTGTCGGCCACCCTTGCTGCTGTATACAGACACAGCACCAGGGCCGGGGTTCAGCGTGGGTCAGTAGTGTCATGTGTAAATCATTAGTGTAAGATGCCCAATTGAAAGGGTTTCTTCACAGGGCATTTTGCTTGCTAAAATTTTGCTAGGCCACTGGGGTACGTTTCCGGTACGACAATGAATCTTAGCATTCTACCATCAAAGTACGATGTTCGTGGGAACTACATAGTAGCTCATCTATGGGTGTTTCCCAAAAAATACCTACCAACATCGTTTCTACCATGTTGGTATACCACCATAGTTCCTACGACCATGTTTGCAGATGTTTTCGGAAGTGTTCGGAGACTATTCGGGCGCATTCGCGATAGGAAGCATGCAGTCCCTTTTATACATTTATGTTGATATCAACAGTTAATAACAGTGGTTACATGGACCCGTGATCAATATAAGATTCAATTAATTCATATGCCAAAAGTGGTCTAGTTTATCTTGTCAGTTAAGGGCAGATCCAATCTATTAGAATTTCAACACTTACATCAAGCAATCGTTTCTCAATAACCGGAATCCCAGACGCTCGTATGAAGCAAAGCATAGGCCTAGGGGTTGGATATGACCAGGCATCCCATAAAGTTCAGGCACATTTTGGTACAGTATATCTTTCTGTTGGAGACTGCTAACAGCGGAGGCCTTCCTTATATTGTGTGCATTTAACCTCTTCTGTCCATTTGAGTGTCACAGGCAGATAGTGTGGTCCCTCTCTGAAACTAATGCTGACTGTGATGGCTGATGTGCATCACCCAGGTGGGTGCTACACATTGGTGGTGATTAGTGAGGTCCCCTCTTCCACTGTAAAGTGCTTTGGATCAACTGTGTTGTGTTAAAATGTGCTATATAAATACACTTGACTTGACTTAATGTGATTAGCAGTTAGTGCTAAGGTGGAAACAGACAGTTGGCTTATTCATTCATTCAATTTATTTTGTAGAGGGCTCAAATACAGTACATTGTCTCGCGGAGCTTTACAGACAGTACGGAAAGCACCCTTGAGGCTTGAACCATACACACACACAAACCCAACACACACCCAACAGACAACAGACAGACCAACCTGACGGCTTGGCTAGCCTCACAAATTTCCCTTTCCAACCCAGCCCACTGTACAGACCAACCCACCGGCCACAACCCAGCTCTCAACACAGGCCAACCCATCAACCGCCACAACCTCTCTTTCTCTCTGTCTCTCACAAACACACACACACCCACCACACTTTTTCCATGTTGAATTTCACACAGTACAGTATATCTTTTTTCATTATCTTGAGCTGAGTTTTCCAAGAAGAACAACAAAAAAATGTTCATTTTATCAAATTCATCAACTGAGGTCTCTCTTCTTGGACCAAGGAGGGAGAGATTGCATGCTTATTCTTCAAAAGATCAAATTCTTAATTAGTTTAGCATAATAAATTATAATGTAATGCAATGTAAGTTTGTCTAGATTCTGTCTAGATCCTGGACTGGAAGTCATGCTAGACTGCAGACATGTACTATACTCAATATTGATGTATTAGTTAATGCAAGTTCTGATGTATTCACAACCCAAACCTTTTTTTGTATCTTAATGCCAGAATGTGTGCAATGTCTCTGACTCCACGTGTGTCTATGTAATAATTGACAAAAAATAAATAAGTAAATAAATAACTACGGAAAATACTGGACATTTGCTAACTGGGATAAGATTGTACTGTAGAGTGGCCAAATAGTCGCTCTGTTTTGAAGGACAACAATGTCCCTCTGCAAGGACACTGTGACCATGACAACATACATGAGATCAGATAAGCTGTACACACCGATGTGGAATCCCTGTCTGTTCCATGTTCAGATGTTTTCCATTCTTAAATTCCATGGCGTATTTGATGTGATTCCGCCATTCACTTGTTCTAATCGGCGCATTGTAATGACCTTTAATCCGGAGGGGCGTTTGTTGTTGATTGGCCCAATGTTGTCATCCCTTCCTTAAATAATGTGGATTAATCAAAACCATGAAGTTTAGTTAGTAATTTTTCTTTGAACCAAATCGTACAGCATGTTTTTACCACTGTGCTTGGTTTTGAAGGTTAATCTATTCTTTTTCCCCTTCGCCATTTGGATAGCGCCTGATGTTATGCGAGAGCAGCAGCCCCCAAAAATACCATTCTTCTCCAATGTCCCTGAGGTTTAGGGTTATTAGCTTTCTTTGGACTCATCCCGTCAAACTCTGGTTTCCTAGAAGCCCAAAGTAAGGCCAGAGTAATGGGCCTTTTAGTTCCTTAAACAAATGAAATGCAAGATTAATTTGACAGAGTGCTATTTTTTCCCCAGAATACTGTTTCTTCTTCTGTCGTTAATGCCTCCTCCATTGGAAAATAGTTTTCCTGCAAGATTAGGCGGCCGTGGAAGACAAAAGTTGTGTGTTCATTGACAGCGCTGGTGAGGATTAACACTGGCTGGGGCATCATCGTTTGGCACGGCCTTTCGCCAAATACTTAATGAGGGCCATTCCAGTGTTTTCTCTTTTTTTTTTTTTGCGTTATCATTAATGACAAATTATGAAATTAAAAACTGGAATTATAAAGCATGGATAAGACAAATGAGGTGACTGACAAAGAGAGAATGAGAGTGCGAGACAGAGAGAGACGCTTTTTATAAGACTTGCAGCAGGTTAATGGTTATCCATCAAAGAGCAGCAAAAACAATAGGACGAGCTCTCATAACAGAATAAGAGAGAGAAAACACATCACAGATTACTGTTTATGCTTCTATATGCTCTCTATCTCATATCATGCACACAATTTAAAGAATGAAATGAAATTAGGAGTTTTTTTTGTATTACTTTTGATTGTTTTCCAAGAATGATCTGCATACAAGTGAAATAATGGCATCGTCGAGTACTCACTCTATCACAATAGTCCCGGCTCAACTCTCTCCGGGTTCTGAGAAGGAACCTGCCACCGGTTCCACTGTCCCTTGTTGTTTTAGAGTTCTAGATTCTAGATGTCAGGATCAAGCACCTCTCAGGGGAACCTGCAACTGTGCACTGCATGAGTGCTTCTCTGTCACATCAGCTGGCTCGATGATGCATTTGATGGTCAAAGTCCTATGTCCAGTGATGGCAAGGCATTCCAGGCTTTCTGGAGCCAATTTTAGCATAGCTTGTAAAACGTAGTAAAGGAAACAGGAGGTTAGAATTGCAGAATAATGCGGCACTGTTGATAGTCCAAACTCTTATTACAGTAATTTAGATTCATGTCATCATACTGTACGTGTTTGCAACTGTTTCTGAGCATGTTTCAAGGTGTGTGTGTGTGTGTGTGTGTGTGTGTGTGTGTGTGTGTGTGTGTGTGTGTATCCATATCTCTATTTGCGTAATCTGCTCTGAAGGCTGGAATTAGCTGTACACTAGGTCAACAGCATTTAATGAGAGTTTAATCATTTAACCACATCTCCAATGCTGATATTCCTGCGAACAGCTGTCCCTGATTTATGATATCACTGATATACCTTATCTACATCTTCTCTGCTGTGTTTATCCCTCAGTACTGTATGTGCGCCACACATGCTATATCAATGAGGAAATGTGTTTTTATAAACAAGATTAAAAAAAAAAACTTTCACTGCCAACTTTCCACTGTGTGTGTGTGTGTGTGTGTGAGACCAGAGCAAAGAAGAGAGAGAGAGTGTAGTAGACGGTGGAAAAAAAGAAAGCAAGAATGTGTGTATGTGAGACAAAACAAAGGAGTGTGTGTGTATGTGTGTGTTCTTGCGTGTGTGTGTGTGTGTGTGCAGCATGTGTGGTAGTGGAATTAAGTGCAAAGCACACAAGGAAGGGAACAATAAAGTGGCGGCTGAATGATCAAGAGGAAGGGATTCTTCCACGGATAGGCCCGTTCGGGAGACAGACAGGGCCTGGAATTATGCAATCCCTTGCCCTAGTTTAGCTGTGGCTACACTTAACTGTGTGTTTATGAGTCTGCAACAGACTCAAACCAGCAGCTAAGGAAAGATAAAACAAGGACAAGTGATTCATTACTACTTGTATATCATTACTACTGTTTACAATTTTAATGTGAAAAGTAATCATGTGAACAGAGTAGAGCTGGAAATATTTGCCCGAACCCGACGGGGCCCAACAGGACCTGCCGGGTTCGGGCCGGTTCGGGGTCTAATTTCAATATTCCAAGCGGGCCCGGCTCGGGCTGAAAGCCGATGCGCGGCAAATATGCGATCACATGATACGCCTAACGTTCGATCTACAGGCATGCGTTAGTAGATGCAAAATGGATGTAGAAGAAGTTAAACGGAGATTACCGCTGTTTTTTGGTTATTGTTGCTGTTCTTATTTTTCTTTTAACTTTGGGCAGATCATTTATTTTAGCCTTGAAGTTCTTGAACTTCAGACATCTGTAGGCTAACTAATCTGAATAAAAAACGTAGAAATGTTCAGCAAAAATGACTCATTGTTGACTGCTTTGATATGCGCACAATTAAAAAATGTCGGGTTGCAAACGGGTTCGGGCTCTATGAAGCTGTCAATCATACGGGCCGGGGCGGGCTCGGGTGGAGTTCTCTCGGGCTGGGGCCGGTTCGGGTCTTAGTTTTAAGGCCCGTTTCAAGCTCTAGAACAGAGGTCAGTACGGCTCCAATAATCTTATTATTATAGTATTATAGAATGAAGAAGTGGTATGGAGTGTAGCCTATCACATAGAATTTAAAGATGGTGGTGTAAGATCAACCTGTTTGAAATTGGGAACGATTCAACTCCTTAAGTAATCAGGGATGCGGCTCCTTTGGTCTTAACTGTGCAACATGAAACGGACATTTCTGTGTTCTTTCCACTCTCTCTCTCATTATTTAACTCTCTCTCTCTCACACACACACACATGCACACACATGCACATGTGCGCACACACATAGCCTACCCTCCTCCTTTGTCAGCTAGCATAGCTTTGGAAAATGTACTGGCGTTTATTTGTAGTTAGCGAGTGGAGATGAGTGGCTGTGTAAATGTTTCCAGCCCTGCTTTTTTTCCATGCTTTCTTCTTCTTCTTCAAGTATGTGTGTCTTGCGGTTGACTCAGCAACTTTATGACGATTCTCCCAGAGAACGTCACTTTGTTGATAAGCCACGACAGGCCCCCGTGCACTGCAGACCCCTTGAAGGGATCTGTCGACATGTGTTGTGATCTCGTAACGTTCGTTTTACGACAAACATTTCAGGGTGATTAATTAAACGAATTAAGCAAGGTTGTCGAGCAATTGCCGTTTTGATAGAGGCTTTGAAGCTGGTAACATCCATTCCCACCCCCCACCCCCCTTATGTTTCAAGTTTAAGGGTTTTTTTTTTTTTTTTTCAAAAGTCACACCAGTGAAGACATTAAAAACAAAAGCCACAGCCTGACTAGAGTCTTTGACTCTCATATCTTATAGTGACAGAGCGTGAAAGACCAGAACGGTGGGGAAAGGAAACATTGGCATCAAAGAGGCCCATGTCTGGAAAACTTGTGAGATCCCCTTGAGATAATTAAATAAAGAAAGGAGAGAGAGAGAGGGGAAGAGAGAATGAGTGTGTCTGTGTGTGAGTGTGTATGAGAGAGAGAGAGAGAAAGAGAGAGGGAGAGTGCAAAGGAAAGAATGCTTGCTCACACATGAGAAAACGCTTCCCCAAAATCATGCTGCATGAATGATATCTCTTAAGAGAGAGAGGGAGAGAGAGAGATAATAAAAGGCAGGAGTGAGGACAGATGAAAGCATTGAAGTTTGAATGCATTAGCCCAGCAGTCATGTCTTACTCCTCTCTCTTGCTGCCTTGTAAAAGTCTTCATTCTCTCTCTCTCTCTCTCTCTCTCCCCCTCTCTCTCTCTCTCTCTCTCTCTCTCTCTCTCTCTCTCTCTCTCTCTCTCTCTCTCTCTCTGCCAGATTGTGTTCTATCACTTATTATCTTGTAGAAACAGGCTTTGTTGTCATCACACTTTCTTTTTTCCTTGAAGCAGGCCTTGTTCTCTTGCTTCTTTCTCACTCTTGTTGTCTCTATTTTTGCCTATTAGTAGGCCTCTCTCTATCTCTCTCTCTCTCTCTCTCTCCCTCTCTCTCTCTCTTAGGGGAGTATTCGAAGTTCAAAAAGGTGTTTAGTGCAGGCTTAAATGCATGGAGCTGAGCACTTTTTTGGCCTTAAGCACTTAGGAGAATACCGGCCTCATTGCTATGCACCCAGCTTTGTACAGTAAGCTAAGCTATAGCCGGCTATTTGGGAAGTAGAGGCTGTGTCCTGGGATGAACCGTTATGGGACAACAGAGGAGACCCGAGCCATCAGCGAAGTCCAGCAGCCAGGCCAGACCCCAACCACACTGTCTGGGAACCTTCCCTTGTTCTCTCCCCTCCTCCCTCCTTCCCTCCTCTTCTCATTCAGGCTATTTCTCCTTGGGCGTTTCTTCCCTTTTTCATGAGAGCAGGAGTCGATATTTAAGTATTATGCAATGGCGGACAAAAATCCAGACCTCTATACATAACAGCTCAAAGCTCATGCCCTAGATTTATAGTTGCTTAGTTCTATGTGGACATGCAGTCCGTTGGGCGGCCATAGCGTTGTTTGAATCGGCTTGTTTGTTGCTCTTGATTTTAGTTTTAGCCGTCGCAGAGGCAGTTTGAAAGATTCCTATCTATTGATTGTGAGCAGACTATACATTTTATGTTATAGTGTAACTTGTCAGGCTACATTAGACCTATAGTGGCTAAATATATGGCCTCAAAAGTGCAGTGACATGCGGTGAGACTATTGGAGATGTGTCCCAAGTATGTGAGGGACTAGGTTCACCCGTTTGTGAGGGACTTCAGGGATGGAGTCATTCTGGGGTAGTTTAGAGAGGTGAACCTCTGTGTGTGCAGGGTGGCCGTAAGGAAAGTATTCAATTTGTTTTTCTTCAAAAAGGCCTAAATAAGTCTTTGTTTGTCTTTATCGTGTCATTATAAGGCTTTAGTATATACTTTGAGGAAAAAAAAAGTTACGTGAATCGTTTTGAGGCTTAAGAATCTGCTATGCATGTTCTTCTTACTGATTTTCAGACACCTGAGAGAACATCTCAGCACTGCATTTACAGGTGCTTGGTGGAAGTCTGTTGTCTGGAGACAAGGCAAGCAGTAAATGGGTAGTGGTAAATGTAAGTGTAGCGGCGAATGGCTTGAAAACACCAGTTACTCATGGTGGCGGAACGCTGTGCTCAAAGATGCTATCGAGGCCTACCTTTTATAACCCTTTATGAATGTGCTACAGTAAAGTGTTACTGAATGGGGTCATGTCCCATGTTCTTTACTGTGTCAGGGCAGCACTCTCTGTGTTGCTCCCCACTGACAGATGCAACGCAAAGATGGAAAGAATGAGACCCAGGAGTTCACAAACATCTTCACCCTCTCTCTCTCTTTTGTCTTTTTTTCGCTCCCTCGTTCCTTTTCTCCTCATGTGGGGTCGAGGGGGCAGAAGAGAATGCTCCGAACAACCGGCGGCCTCAAACAGTCGCACACGGACGCCCCTCTTTTCCTAATCCTCTTTTCGTCACTGCTGCTGCCGCCACCGCCACCGCCACCACCGCCGCTGCCGGGTCCGTGCTGCAGCTGTGTCTCCGGGGCAGAGAGGCTCTTTGTGACCCCACCTGTGACAACAAACATCTTCTATTGCCTCCAACCAGCATACGCATGCCTGTTCTTGGGACGTTTCCCACCCTCCGGTCAAGACGTCCTCACAAACAAATGAAGAGTTCTTTTCCAAAACGCTATTTGAAAAAAGCACTTTTTAAATTATTTATTTATTTTTCATACATTTTTTTCTTTTTCATTTGATATCCAGGTAACATCTGGTCAGTTTAAAGTGCTTTAATGTTATTTGATTTGTCCTTATCGAATTAAAACAACAAAACTGTAATTTTATTGATATTAAGTAATTAAAAACACATACTTTTGAATATTTTTGAAAGTGGATATAGTGTATCACATATAATATACGCACACACAAATCTCTTACAAACATGTCTCACACACCTCCAGACACATGTAAACAAGCACACATGGAGACACATAAAGAAAAAATAATAATAGACACAAACATCACAAAGCCAACTGATGACAAGGATGTGTCCCCTTGCGTCTTTGTGAGACGGTTGGTCAGAGCTGTCATGTTTGTAGTTGCTTTCTGTGGCTTTGGTGATGTTGACAGAACAAATACCCCTACATGGCAGTGTCCCTAGCCATTACTGGTCAACTTGTTTTGGCCTTTAAGTTTTCAGGCACAGTTGAAGGCCTATTTGGGTTTGGTATGGAAACAAGCCCTATATAAAATCTACAGTGAGGCTATTTTGTGTCGTCTGATCTTGGCTAGAAGTGCTCTTGCGCACGTGTCTGATGGCAGGAATAATACAGGAAAAGGAAAAGCCGTTCATGGAGTTACGAAAAAAAACAGTGTATCGCTGTTTTTAAGAACCTCGCAACCCGTCTCGTCATGGATCTTTGGTCTGTTGCCAAATCAAATGTAGAATCAAAATGTATGCAATCCGCATAATATGTGGTGTATACAGTATAAGCCATTGTCTCCGCACCGGGGTCTCGGACCTGCCACTCCTCAACTACAACAAACCCACATGAGAGTCGAACCCTCTAACCACTGACCTGAAAAGCCCAGGCTTCCAACTCACCAGTTAGAAGCGTTCTTGAAGAGCTAGGGGATGTGAGGATTTATGCGTACTGCCGCCAGCTAGCTGAGCTAGTTGGCATCTGTTACATACAGCAACTAACAACTTGCTTTCAGTTTCATTTCAACATGCCCCATTGAGTCAGCATTAGTTATCGGTTTGTTATTCTGTCTATGAAGCATCAAATTTTCTTGTTCTTTTTCTTAAAGCTGAATTTGGCAGCTCTTTTAAACTCAGATTTCGTAGAATTGTCATGTTACGTAGACTTGCCAAATACAGCTCTTAATACAGCAGTCAGGTACCTGGAACAACAGGGCTAATGGACACATTCACCCCTGATTTCTCCTTTAGAGGACACTGATGAAAACAGTCAGTTTTCTGTATCTAGTATAGGTGCAGTTTTTTGGAATGTTGGCAGACAATAAAGGGAGCTACATACTCTATATGTCCATAGTTTTGTGCTGAACTCTGATGTATCTCCATGGGTCTTTAACCCAGAAAAACCTGTTTTGATGTCCTAGTCTGCAGATACTTTACTGGCAGCAGGCCACCCAGAGTTCAGCAGAATTGCTGGTTCTTCTCCCCCTCCCCCGTGCCCTGTGTCCCAATTCTCTTGACCCTCACTGTCTGTACTCATTGTTCACAGTAGCGCTGGGTCCTATCTGCTCTATAAAACCATTTTGTAGGGCTGTACTTGTCAGTGGGAAGGATATAACAAAAAAAGCCATTGGCTGGCCAGAGAAAACATAGATTAGCTCTCTACTGCTACACTGCCAGACTTACTTGACTAGCACATGAATTGAAAATATTCTCAAATATATGTACAGTACAGTACATATGTATGTATGTATGCATGTACAATATCTTGAATAAGAGATACATGATATACTGGATAACAAGCATAGTAGGTGACATTGCACAGTTTAAAATAGTCCTATGTATATATAGTCCTATGTAGGCCTATGTATATGTATGTATTGTATGAACTGTATGTACAGTATATCTTGATCTTATCTTGAAGTGCTACCATTGGCTCCAAAATGTCATATACTGGTTAACAAGCATGGTAGATGACATTGTAGTTTCTGTGGTTTGGTTACTAGAGCTACCATGTAGAGCACTTTTGGTGAATGCTTTCATCATGTGGTTCACAGGCCAGGATGCGGAAATGGAATTGGAGTTGGAGCGGAGGTTGCGAATGCTTTTCCTTGACATGATGAGAAATGCCGTGCTGTGTTGCATGTGGCATCATGTTGAGGCTACCTCCTTTATATCTCTAGTAGGTGTTAGGTAAACAATGGATGAAATTGAAAGAAAAAAAAGTGCAAATAAGGCTGCAGTGTGGCCCGTCGGTAGAGATTTAAAGAAGATGGTAAAGAAGCCCTGGTAAGCTTTGCGGTGTTAAGGAGCCACACACATGCTTTTCCTAAGCTGTAAATTTTATGGATAATTTCTGATGTGGTTACAGATTTATACCCCAACACCCCCCCCCCTACAGCCAAAGCAGAGCAGCTGTGGGTAATTACACTCTCTCTCTCTCTCTCTCTCTCTCTCTCTCTCTCTCTCTCTCTCTCTCTCTCTCTCCTCCACTGTTTTTGTGCCTACTTCATTCTTCTCTCGTGAGCATTCTCTTTCACAACTTGGTATACCACACTGGGCATCACGACAAAATGTTAATTTGTGTTGCCAGATTGAAGCACATATGGACCATTGCAGCCATGAACAAACACGGAGTCATAAACGAGTAATATAGCAATAAAACTATAAAATGAAGAATTAATAGGCACAGGTCCTGGAGCCTTCCGTCTATGCGCTGTCTCTCTCTCTCTCTCTCTCTCTCTCTCTCTCTCTCTCTCTCTCTCTCTCTCTCTCTCTCTCTCTGCGTCTGTCTCTCTGTCTGTCTCTCTCTCTCTCTCTCTGTCTCTCTCTCTCTCTCTGCGTCTCTCATTCTCTATCTTGCTGACTCTTCCTGTTGTATTCCAGTTATGTCCTTCTTTCCCATCGTGACTATAAGGTACATGTCTATTCAATGTGATTAACAAGTGAAATGATAGTATCAAAGAAAGAAAGGGAATTAAAAGAGAGAGATTAAAAAAGGAAAGCTGGCACATGAAATCTAAGATCTAAGAGAGAGATGAAAAAGAACAGGACATGCACAAAATTATCTGTTAAAGATATGCATATCTGTTCGGATTGTGAGCGATAAGATGTGTGTGTGTGTGTGTGTGTGTGTGTGTGTGTGTGTGTGTGTGTGTGTGTGTGTGTGTGGTGCTCTCTAATGCTCTGCTATCTGGTTAAAATGAGCTTGTGAGAACGCCATCCACTGGTGTTCTTTTGACTCTACACTCACTGTCTCTCTCTCTCTTTCTCGCTCTCTCACACGGCTGCATTAGCCGTGCCATGTCTGAGACTGACCGCTAACCAGTCTTGATTCATTAATGTCTGAGAAAGTGTCTGTGTGTGTGTGTGTGTGTGTGTGTGTGTGTGTGTGATTATGTTCTCTCACCTAACTCTGAGCTAGTGAGAGTGTGAGTCAGGAGAGAGAGTGTGTGTGTGTGTGTGTGTGTGTGTGTGTGTGTGTGTGTGTGTGTGTGTGTGTGTGTGTGTGTGTGTGTGTGTGTGTGTGTGTGATTGTGTACTCTCACCTACCTCTGAGTGAGTGAGTGTGTGCGTCTGTGTGTGTGAGTGAGTCAGGAGAGTTGGTGTCTGCGTGTATATGTTTCAGTGTGTGTGTGTGTGTGTGTGTGTGCGCACACCTCTGTGTGTGTTTCAAGTTGAGGAGGTGGTCTCGTGTTTTTCTGGAAGTTTGTCATTATGAATGCAGTATGCATTATATTACTACAATATCCTGCGGATTCCAACTGCCTGTAATATTTTCCGTAGTGCTAATATTTTCCATGATATTTTCCCATCCAATTTACTCAGATTCTCCCTCACATTATATCATTTAATTACCCCGTCCACGCTTGTGCAATGTTTATTTGTGAGTGTTCCATCTGTCTGATAAATCACTTTTTAAAGGATAATTCCCATTTATATAACCTTATTTAGAATGATGTTGACAAGCATCACGTCCATAACACTCCCATGAAAACACACTTATAACAGTGGTTGAGAAAAGTTCACCGTGAGAGAGGCGAAAACTGGCATGTGCAGGCCAGCTCTTTTGAGAAATATAATGACTCAAGTCTGTGTGTAAGAGCTCACAGATCTCCTGTCTGTTTTTTCTCCTCGCGTTGAACTCACGCATCCATTCATGCGATCGGCACAAAAAAACGGATCCGAAGGTCAGTCGGGGTGGTGGAAGCAATCACTCTTTTTCGCACCTTGGCGAAAGCAAAGGGTCATGTTGCATTATGAGATTGATATCTCACGAGTCCCAATTTACACCTCGGCTCATTAGGTCACCCTGCTAATGGTGTCTGACTTTTGCTTTGGTGAGATACAGTGCAGGACTAAGACAGCTGGGTCAGCACCAAGGGAAGACTTCTATCAAGTATAAAAATTAGGATAATCCGCACATGGAAAACTCCTTATTAAAAAAGAATTAAATAAATAAATAATAATAATAATCACATGTGACGTTTTGGGCTTTCGGCCTTCTTCAGACACTTCAAGCGTCACCATAT
>JAODXP020000032.1:3836860-3888589 GCA_027497455.2 Sardinella longiceps
TGGTCTTTTTTTACCCTCAAAGGCACCTTCAAGCCAGCGTTTCTTTCAAGGCACCACCCCCTAAATCTAGGGTTAGGATGAGGGCTAAGGGGGCTAGGATTAGTGTTAGGGTTAAGGTAGGGCCTTGCAGGCAGTGCTGACTTGAAGGTGCTGTTGGGAGCAAAAAAATAACATCAGGCGTTCTCTTCATGAAGATGGCCTGTTACCCCAAGCTACGGCAAAGGCATTCGCCTCATGATCCGTCTCGTGGTTGATTTTGCTTGTGAAGCTGCACGTTCGAGCTCTGGGCTGGACTGCCCTGGGTGACTTCAGTTACAATTCCAAATTCACATTACCGTAATTGATTTTTGCAAAATTTCTTTATCTGTGAGGTTCACACAACCCTAACCCTAACCCTAACCCTAGTAATGTATATAGGAACACATTTCATCATTCTACTTCCTAATGAAATCCTGATTTGACTATGACTCAGTAAATGTTTGTTACACTGATGTTTATTACACTGATGTTAATATATTATATTGGTGAAGTTAATACAAGGGTGATGTCAATACATGGTTTTGTTTTGTTTTTAGTTTGCATAAAACACTGGCCTGAGATTTACACTTGGTGAGGCTTATATTCAGGAAATGACTATAATGGTATTAAAAAGAGTTGGGAACACAGACCAAGTGAGTATGGCAAGGAGCAGACATAGCCTACTGTAGGATTCCTAGTTGTGCTATTATATGTGTTCTGTACTGTATGTCATTTTAGAATTGACTTAGATGCATAAATTGCATGAATGTGATGTCATGTCATTAAATATTATGATGGTTATTACACAGTGATGGGGCAGTAATACCATGACTTATATATGCTGATGTATGCATGTATATGAATGCCAATATATCAAAAAGTCAGCATAGCGTAGAAAGTCAGTGATAACAGCTACTAATAGGTGAAATGTGACCTATAGCATTTAAAATAATCGCCATCATACTGTACACTCATGAAAATGTACTTACTTGCTGAGATATTTTCCATGACGAATCTGACATTTAACTGGAATTCCTTTCGTGCACACACAGTACGACACAGACTGTACATGCATTTCTTTCCTTTTTCTCCTTTTCTTTTTTTTTCTTCTTTTTTTTATGTACCAAATCAGGAGTTCTTATTCCACTGTAACAAGTTCAAGACGGCTCACATTGCAAGACTGAGGCTGGGATTTTTCCACGCTTTCACGGTTAGTCTGCGAAAGCTCTCTTGCACTGGATGCACTTGAGTGTGGTTGGTGGTGCTATGGAAAGTGTTTAAAACGTCCCGCTGGGAATTAGTTAGCCGTAGACACTAATTACATGGCAGGTAGCGCATTAAAGTGCACTGAGCACGGCTGTAAAATTGGTTTGAATGTAAGAGATAAAAATAGAATATATATACGTAGCTCAAGCCAGACAAGGTTCTTGTGCATGTGTGTGTGTGTGTGTGCTATATAAATTTCCCCCCCAAAAACCTGGCTTAATAAATTGTTTGGGTGATGTAAGGGCATTTTATGCAGGTTATAAGAGGGAGAGGTGGATTTGCTGGGTGAGCATGCATACGTGTGTGTGTGTCTGTGTGTGTATGTAGGTGTTTGCTCACCTGTGTGTGTGTGTGTGAGTGTGTGTGTGTGTGTCTGTATGTAGGTGTGTGCTCACCTGTATCTTAATATTTGTATCTTCATGTTAACAGTTAACCTGATATTTAGTATTTAGGTACACATGCCCCAACGGTGCCTTCCAGGCCGCACTCTCTAAAAGGCACTACCTTAACCCTTACATTTCAACCCTCATCCTAACCCTAAATTGGGGGAGTATTGCTTTCAGGGCAGCGCTGCATGGAAGGCACCTTTTAGGGCAAAAAACACCATATACCCATAAAGTGAGGTTTAAAAATCAAACCCAAGTTGTCCGTTTGTCACCACATCCACTATCATACTGGGAATATGTGTCTCTTTGATTCACTCCCTGTGCTGAGTGTTGTGGGATGAATTTTTCTGTAGTTTAAGCTCTGGGCCTAAGGGCTCATTCACACCGCAAGCGGGGCGTGAGTGGTGAAGCAGCGGTTTTGGATGGTTTTCATCTGCTGTACTGTAGAATGAATGTGAATGTGAATCGATTAGACCATGCACACACCGCGTTCACTGCACCATGCCCACAGACATGTAGTCCACTAAATGAGCCCTGAAAAAGTGAGGTCTCTTTATGAAAAAGGCAGCAGTTATCAGCCATTTTCACTTTATGATTGTCTACCGTGGAAGAAAGAATTTGGAGAAAATGAAACCTTTTTTTGGAGTACTTACTGGAGCAAGTTATGTATTTAAAGCTGTATTCGGCAACTCTTTAAAAGTCAAATTTCGTAGAATTGTCACGTTATTCTGGAGGTACATGAAAAAGGCTATTTAGGAAAAAACCCAAACTCTCTAGCTCCATCTAAAGCCTGTAATCGTGGTTGCAAAAATCCAGCGCTCCCTGTAGCCTTCAACCAATCAGGTTCAGAGGGAGGGAGGTCAATGGCACTCTCTCCCATGGAGACAAATTCTAAAGTCTGTTATCAGAGTTGCTAGGCATACATTTCTGGTCTCCAATCATTGTTTCTGCTTTCATCTACTCATATCAGAGCAATTCATTCTTGGCTTGGGGTGGGCTTGGGTGGGAATGGATGGGCTGGAGTGGGGGCGGTGGTGGCAGGGAAAATGCCAGTACCTTGGGTCAAGTCTGTTTCGGCAGCTGGAGAACCATTTGGATTGGCACAGGGTTTGTTTTCTCCACCACTGTTGTCAATCCGTCTTATTTTAGAGCCGGAGATGGTGGCTTGACCTTGACGAACCTCAAAAAAAAAAAAAAAACAGTTGCTAATAAAGGTTTGTTAATTAGTTGGGTTAACAGTAAAATTAAAAATAGGCTTTGCACCACACGCAAGTTCGGGGGGAAATGACAAACTGTTATTTTTGTTTCTGCTGTTGGTCTAAAGCTCTAGACTAATTACAGCACCTTGGATTCTCGTGATTAATCATGTCACTCACTCACGCAATTTAGACTGCATTTAAAGAGGAAATGCTTTCAAAGCGGTTATCATTACAGATACATTTGATTAATTAGATTTGGTACTTGAAATGGATTATTGTTTTGTAGTTATATCAGAGTATTTTGAGTGTAATAGTAATTGCAGAAGTTGATGCCTTAATCAGAGTTTAATGTCATCAGCTCCTAAAGGGAGTTGTGACATGCTGAATATAGGAGAGAGAATCATTAACACACAAATATCTGGAGTCCGGTATCTTCAGTTGAGGAGGTTGTTGTGATAACACCATTTCTGTCAAAAAGCCCTCGGCATCCAGACAAAGTCTGACTTTGGCAGCCCAGGGTGCACAGGATGCCGTAGCCGTTGGAGTCGACTGCTAATCTCCGTGGCCTATGAGCATTCACCTGCAGCCTTTAGCAGACCACACAGATGACAGTGTTTGGGTCTGCGGCTCTGGATCGCGTTTTAAGGGCCCCGACTGTTTGCACAGCTGCCCTCTCGTTGCAGGCCTTCTCAAAGTCAGGGTGAACACCCCTTCTCCTCCTCCTCCTCCCCCCATCTCTACAACTAACTCCCTGCCAGTGTCTCCAAAACATGCATGAAGAAGAAACAAGATCAGTGCCCAAAGAGCCTTAGCAGGAATGCGGCTCACTCCATAAAAGCGCAGAGACTTAAGTAAAGCCATTAGCGAGGGTTGTTTGAATTGGCACCTGTTGAATGCGGCTACAATGTCGAACAGGGCAAACAATTATGTTTACACTTAGCACGCGCTTTCATCAGGGGTTACGTTATCCTAATGCCTGTGACACTGGTTGGACTCGACTCGACTGGACTTCCTGGCTGTGGCTTGTTTTCATATGCGCTTCTCCTCCTGTCACGCTGGAGCAATGATGGCAAGCTGTTCAGTTTTAGTTGCAGCATCACAGCCAGGCTTATGCACTCCACTGGTGCCATGCAGGCTTTGAAAATACCACCCCTGTTCAGTAGGTTAAATATAAAGTGTCGAGGATTTGGGCTACGGGCCAAGGGGTGCACTTCAGAACCATTAAAAATAAATAAATAAATATACATTTAAAAAAAACATACTTGCTAACCAAGGGGGTCCGGTTTCCAAAAACATAATTGCTAACCAGTTAGCAACTTAGTTGGTTGGCAATGGGAATTGCTTTGCAACCAACAAAGTTTTTAACTTAGTTAGCAACTATGTTTTCGGGAATCGGATCGCTTTCAGTTTGGTAATTGCATTGCAAGCAACAACATTGCATACTAAGTTTCGTTAGTTAACAATTAATTAGGTTAGGCCAAATTCAGATTACACAGTTTTTGAAAAAGATATCAAGGTTGTCTGGGTAATCGGCACTTGTCAGGTGTGTCTGACATGATTAATGGCAATCATGGCCTTATCTAGCATATTATATAGTTTTGGGCTACAATAACGAGGCTGACATTTGTATCATCAACCGTAAACAGTAATGTTAAGTAAGGGATAACGTTCGGTGAGGCTGTCATTATCGTAGAATATCTCCCGATGTGCTAGCGGAGTATATATATAAATATATCAGTATATTACTACTTTAATGGTAAATTTAATGATTCAGATGGCTAATACCGTCCACGGAAAAGAGGTATTCTGTTAACTGTTACAAATCAGCTGATTGGTTAAGACAACGTTCTGTTTCACTTTTGTTTGACAGCGGTCTGTTATACTTAGCAACGGCCCGTTATTGAAAATTATAAGACCATAGAATGTTGAAGAGTCCCATTGAAGTGAATGGAGCATTCAGCATTATAAAGAGCCGTGTAATAAAAAAAATAAAGAGTATGACAGACAAGTTCACAACAAAGCAAGTTGCATTATAGGAACACTGGAGAGTTAGTCAAGTGTCAGCTCTGAGTCTTGGCTAATGTTGTGTAATCTAAACCAGACACTAGGTAGCCTAGCCACTATGGCTCTGGGAAATGCACCCAGAAAGGAGCAGCATTCAAAGGAGCCTTCATCATTAGTAGGCCTTGCCCTGTGAACATGTTCGTCTGACTGATGACTAGATGGCCAGCTAATAGAGGAAATGAGAACAAAACAAAACATCATTAATCATATTGCCCTCTTATTGTGTCCTCACAGACTGAGTTGAAAGAAGATAAAAAAGGTAGAGGTGGGTTCCCAACATAATGGTCATTACAAGTGACTTCAGCTGTGATAAGAGCATGAATGAATAGATGAGTAAGACCAAGCGGAGAGTGGATGCTGGAAGTTAAGACACTTGTAGACACTATTTACCGTATGTGTACTCCATAAGCCCCTGGCTGTTGCTTTGGGCCCCTGACTCACGGATCTGACCAAGTTTTCTTCCTAAATAACTACCAGAAAGGAGTTCTTTCTTTGCCTCTGTTGCTTTTGTGTATTATTGTGTGCTTTGTGTACTGTCTGTAAACCCCTGAAGGTCAATAGTATTGTTAGTATTGTTGCTGGAAATAAGTATTTTACTTTGCATGTTATCCTTTGGATTACTGTTTGATCCAGAAATGAATCAAATCGAATTAACTAGTCAGTGATGACGAAGTGGGCAATCATCGAACTCACACAAGTGAGAGTATTTTTTTTTTTTAAAAAAAAATTTCATCCTGCATTGTCATGGGCGATTGTGAAGCTGATGTCGGCCAGCAAAATGATGTGGGCGAAAGACTTCCTTCCTTCTGTGGAACCTCCATAAGTAGCATACCTCTTAAAACACTTAAAACCTCTGCCTCTGTTGTTATCTTGAAGTGCGATCTGAGATACGGTGAGTCAAAGGCAGTACCAGGCCTGCATCAGACTGTGACTATGACTATGTCTGTCTGTGTGTGTGTGTGCGAGTGTGTGTGTGTGCATACACTACGTGTGTGGGTGGTAGGGGGGGATTGGCATGTATGTGTGTGTGTGTGTATGAGTGGGTGACCGTGGGTGGTTGTTTGGCGTGGTACGGATGTGGGTAGGTAGGTGTACTGTATGTGTGTGCGAGCGGCCACGCACGTGTGTTTGTCTTTGTGTCTGTGCATAAGTGGGTGACCGTGAGTGGCTGTTTGGGGTGGTGCGGATGTGGGTGGGTTGGTAGGTGTGTGTGTGTGTGTGTGTGTGTGTGCATGGCTTCTCCTCCTGTGTGTGTTACTGTACAGAACATCCCCAGTGCTCCCAGGCCTCACCCAATGGAATGTGGCTTCAATTAAGAACTCACTGAGGTAGTTTATGAGTCAGGAGGGTGCAGCAGAATGCTGATATCCGGCCTCCTATTTGTTCTGCTGTCAACCCCCCACCCCCATCCACACACACACACACACACACACACACCACCTCCCTGTAAACAAAGTAAATAAGGCAAGCAGGAGGTCTGCACGAATGGCGTGTCACATCGGCCCCGGGTGAAGCAAGGCACTGACAGGTCCACAGGGTCAAAGAGCCAAAGCACTTTCCTTTCAGCTTCTCTTGCCAAGGTCTTCTGTCTGCCCCCCTCCCCCAAACGCCGGTTGCAACCCCAACTCTGGGCTGATCAAATCCAGCGGTTAGGGGGTTCGGAGGGGTGATGTGATGTGATGCGCGGTCAAGTGCAGCGCGGAGACACGAACACGGGTGCTAAAAACGGAAAGTGATCTAATCTAGCGCAGTCTTTAACCCTTTGGCTTACCCTGAACACTCTGGAACTATTTTCTTTGGCGTAGTAATATCACCTAGCACATGGGGTTTCAAATATAAGGCCTGGAGGCTGGATGCAGGCCTTTACATCATTTCATGTGGCCTGGTTCAAAAAGCTTGAAAAGAATGGTAGGCGTACAGTATGTGGCCTGTTTGAAAATAGTGCTAGCGATGCAGTTTTCACAACCTAATCCTGGAAACTCTCTGTGAAATGCATTACAGATGTGCTTACCAACAGAACAGAAATACAAAATTAAGTGGAGGTGCATTAGAACTGCGTGGACAGGGGCGTGGCAGCCAATTCTGGGGCCTATGCATAAGCATTGGCCATGGGCCCTCTCTCTCCCCCTTGAATAGAAGTCGAGACTCCTCAAGGGCCCTCACCCCAATTAGGGACTTGGTAACTCACTACCACTTTCAAACCACCCCACCCCAACCCCAACGCCCCTGTGTGTGAAACATAAGAAAATGTGCCTTTTTTTTTACCGTTCTTTGTGGTCACACGTGTAAACTTGGCATGATGACCCTCTGAGGAAAATCACAATGCTCATGTGGCCCTTGATGAAAATGAGTTTGACACCCCTGCTTTAACCCTTTCGCTTTCCCTGAATCAACAACATCCTTCCAAAAATCTGATATAGCAGGAGCAAAGAAATAGATATTCCACCATTTACCAAAAGTGGTAATACTGGTGGAAATGAGGAGACAGAGAGAGAGAGAGATCAAGAAGCTTTGGAGGGGAGGGGAGGGGGGGCAGAAACCAAACCAAACCAAACCAAACGATTGTCAGCTAACTGGGCCATCCAAAAATCACACTCCATTTAGATTTCCTCTGGTCGAACATCAGCACCACATGAAACTGCTAAAGAGGGCTAGAGTGATAGAGATGGCAGGAGAGTCTGTGTCCGCAAGAACAGAAGACCCCTGAATGACCGCGGTCAGGCCGAGGGCTGCATGCAAAAAGACCTCTCTGTCTTGCACCTCGGCTAATCCCTCCCAGTCAAAGGGGACTGTGTGTGTGTGTGTGTGTGTTTTGGGATGAGAGTGTTGTGCAAACGTGTCCAGCCAGAGCTAAAAATATCTTTGCAGGGATTAAAGCCATCCTGATGGTTATCCCACAAGAATTCACTCTCACACTTCTCCCTGTTTCTCTGTGAATCTGTCCGTTTTTTGAATAGCCTCAATTAAAACAAAACATCGGCGTGATGGGGACTTCAAGGGGAAAACTCGCCGTCTTCCTTTCGTGTCTTCTGTTGCTTTGTTTGACCTCCACACACACACACACACACCATCCCCACCATCACCCATACGCACACACACACACACACATCCTAACCGTGCTCCCTGTGCACTTGATCGTGGTAATTTCGCTGCTTTTCCTGTTTGGATTGCTGGCCTGCTGCGCCGACTGACACAATTATTGAGCGAGGTGTTTGGAAACGCATCTAAGGAGTGAGTGTGTGAGGGTGGGATGTGCGTGTGTGTGTATATGTGTGTGTGTATGTGTGTCTGCTCTTACTGGAAATAGGAGCAAAACACCAATTCAATATCCGATTTCATGCCTTCGTCCTATCATCTCTCTCCCTTCCCCATGTTTTTTTTTTTTTTCCTCAACACCAAGCGAAACGCTGTGTGTTAACACAGCAACAAAAAAAGAAGGGAAAAGAATGAAAGGAAGGAAGAAAGAATGAAATGAAAAGAGATTAATTTGAGAGAGTTTAAAAAGAATGTTTGGAAAGTGAATTAAAAAACTAGGTGAACATGGCAGGCTCCGGACTTTTCCACTCGGCCGTCACACCTGATTTATTTGATATATTCCTGGAAGCAGCCGCCACCAGCGCTGTCTGTGCCTCCCCACGCGAAGGCCTCTACCCCCGCACCGCACTGCTCCGCACCACACCGCCCCAGCCCCAGCCCCAGCCCCTCCAGACAGCCTTCATCACCAAGTGCATAAACACTCGCGAAAAATGCTCCACGAGCGCACAAGCGCATTTCCAGATATTAACATAACCACGCAGGGGAAACATTTATGATTAGAAATAATAATAATAACATAAAACCTTTTTTGTTTTTTAATAAGTCAGACAAAAAAATGAAACTTTGCCAAATATGTCCCAGCTGGAGCGTCATTAGCAAGAACCACTGCACCGCAGGCCTGCCGACAAAAGTTTTGTGTGTGTGTATGCGTGTGTGTGTGTGTGTGTGTGTGTGTGTGTGTGTGTACAGCCAGTAGCGGACAGACACTGCTTGCAAAAACCAGCCATCGGGTGAACCGTGGGTTTGTGGTATTACCGTGTTTTGCTTTGATTCTCCTCTATAGCCGGACTGTTACAGTAGGGTAGAATTGCAAAGTTTTATTGACTGTGAATCACTGTGTGAAATATCTCTTTTATGTGTCATTGAAGTTCCAAAGCCCCTGAAATGTGTATGATGATGGTGATGATAATGATAATAATAATTTATATCTCCTGCTTTATATCAGCTGCTGTTTGTCCTTTTTCCACAAACTGTGAGAATCTGTGACTTTGACAAACAAGGCCAATGTCCCATCTAAGGAGCTCCATAATATACTGTATTTGACAGGTCACGTCCCTAACAGAAGGCGGTCTGCGTCTTATTCAACACCTATGTTTCCTATTCCACAAAGAACTGATGGACATAACCGAACTCTGACAGTTTAAGAACACATGATCAGACATGACCTCTTTAACCTGGTGTCACTCAAAACAGCGAGTAAGCCATGTACCAGTACACCCAAGTTCAAGCTATCTATCTGATCTAGCTATCTGATTAAATCTCAAGCATTGTATTTTCTGTCTTTCTGTCCTTAAATTAATCTCTTTTCATTTCGTGAGACACCGCTAATACACTGAGGTTCATGGGAACATGAAAGTTCCTAACAAAAGGGGTCTAGGGGCACCTGTAATTTTGGAAAATTACACCGGCTTCAGGCCCTGGTCTTGTGTTTAATCTCCACAGAGACAGCGACTAACCTTGTTGCACCGACCATCACTTTGAAGATCACAGGCGAGAGAGAGAGCAAAACCGATGTCCCAATTTAACTGCGGGATTTGACTGTTTTGGTCAACAACGTTATTTTAGGAACAGCGAGAAACAATCTCAAGAACAAGGAAAAGTGGAGGAAAATAGCGTTATTTAAAATGACTTCATCAAGCAGTGTTGTCCGAGTTTGATGATGTGAGTCGTCAGGACTCCATGGAAACTATCACAGAGTGACCAGAGAGATGATTCCGGATGGTTCCGATCAGCAAGGATTATGATCCTTCCGCACCTCTCCCTGTCTTTTCAACACTTTGGAATTCACCCTTGTGTGATAAACAGACCGCAGGCCGCTGCACTGTCTGCTTCTGTCCAAACTCTTTCTCCATGTGTGTGTGTGGTGTGTGTGTGTGTGTGTGTGTGTGTATGCATGTGTGGGTACTGTATGCATGTGTACTGTATGTATGTGTGGTGTGTGGGTATGCATGCGTGTTTGTGTGTGTTTTGTATGCATGTGTGGATATGAATGCGTACTGTGTGTGTATGTGTGTGTTTTGGGTGTGTAATTGTTGACTTGCATAACTGTTTCTTCTTTTTTTGTTGGTATGCATGTGTGGATTTGCATGCGTGTGAGTGTGTGTGTGTGTGTGTGTGTGTGTGTGTGTGTATCCATGTACAGTATGTATGACCACATGACAAGCCAAGATATATACCCTTGGCTGTCACAATGTCAAAATTTCACCCAACATTCAGTTGATTCTTTCCATTGGTCAGTGTGAATGTCTCTGCAAGGCTTCAGAAATGCAACTGAAATATTTTGTCTAATTTGTTAAAGAAGTCTTTGAGAAAGTCAAATGGAATATGGAATAAGAAGTCTCTCCGCAGGTGTGTCCAAGGCAGGTTCACTCTACCGGCATGATACTGTTGGTAAATATTAAAAGTAGCAAATGATTTTATTTTATTTTATTTATTTTTTTTACAGAGCAAGTCCTAGTTCCACAGTCGACACGGTCAATTTGGGTTGTGCTTGTCCCTCCCTTGGCCTACACGCGCGCACACACACACACACACTTTACTCATTGGGCAGGTCCTCGTTTGTCGTTCTCTACTCTATGCTTCTGTTTCATATCAGGACTTCAGTGATAATTGCATAGTTTATTACCATTGCTGGTCCCACCCCCTATATGCGGGACCATAAAATCCCTGCCTTGTGGTTAGCTCACGGAAAATATTGTTAATGTCGCTCTTCACAATCTCATTCCTTTTTGCTCCTAGCCCACCCCCCCGAACACACACACACACACACACACACACACACACACACACACACACACACACACCATACTCCAAAACAGGCGCTTCAACATGACCCCCGGTAGCCCCTCTCCAGCCTGGGCTGTGCCTGGCTTGACATGCCCGCCCTTCATTTCATTTGAATTTCTTTTTTTTCTTTTTCTTTTTTTCTTTTGCAGTTTTCCTTTTTTTTATAAGACCTCTCCTTCATTCATTCCCATGGTTATGTGCTTTGTGTTATTCCACAACAAAACAATTTTATGAGGCACTTGACAATGTAAAGCCAGTTCCCCTCCAGAACCGTAGATCTTCCATGATGTCATCTGGTGCCAGGTGCATGATGGGAATTGCGAATGGAGAGATAGGCCAAAGCTGTCATCGTTTGGGTGTTTTTTGGGGACCATGCCGAGCCATTCCAGCAGGGTTTAGTGCTGTTTGAGGCTGGTGCTGCTATGCCCACCATAAGGCGTGTGGTAGTGGGGGGAAAAGGTGCCAGTTAGCAGGGCCCCAAGAGGAGGGAGGGCCCTTGAGGTGTCTGGTATTGTATTCCAGGCGGTGAGGCCATAGCCTTTGCTTGTGCACAAAGCCAAGAATTTGGTGCCCCTGCCCTCCATGAACTGAGCTTGATGCTCAAGTAGCAACCTCATAAGAAGACAAGATAGCAGTTTGTTCATTCCGTAGGAAATTCCAACATACCGTAGTATCCATAACAAGATCCACACATAATTCAAATGATCAAAATACACACATAAACACACTATTAAAAACATAAGAAAAATGGTCATGGAAACCATATGTCCATAGAAATGTACAGAGAAATGCAATGGAGACCACAGTGCAAAAAATGTCATTGTCAGTGCCAATGCAAGGACTTTGTACTTTGTCTACATGAATAAAAATTACAAAAACTGACCTGGAGCCTTTGAATAGCGTATCAAAACAGACAGTGGCCCTCATTTATCAAACGAACGAGGAAACAAGCGCAAGTTTGAGCGCAGGAATCATCATACAACAACGTTCATGTTAGATTTATGAAACTAGCTTAATTTAAATGTCACACCCAAATATATTCTCAGTTAAGAGGTTTGAGCAGAAACACCACTCATTCTAGCTCACGATCAGATTGATAAATGCCATGTTTTGCGTAAGAATGAGCGTACGCCCAGTTATCTGTCAAATGTTCGTTTCGTAAATGAGGGCTAATGTCACTGGAAACTTTTTTAAAAACTTTGTTGATAAACATTCAGCAAGAAGTGTTCAAAAGAGTAAAAAAAAAAGATGGAAGCGCAATTGACTGTACATGGGCTGTCACTGTAACAGAAAACATTTTATTTTTTTTATTTTTTTATCTCTCTTTTTTATTCGTCCATGATCACTTTAATTGCATACTTGTTTGGTGACGTAAGGTAACAGCTTGCCTCATGAGGTCACTGGAGTGATCAAGCCCCAGAATAATAATATTGCCAGACAATGCCTGTATTCCTGGCACTGCGTGCTGTGGTTTCGTAGGCCTTATTGTTGAGTCACCCTTCATTAATATGTGATTGTTATCGGCTTGAGGAAAGCCCTGTCTCTTGCATGGCTGTGGGGTATTGAAGGGGAAGTGTTTGGCACTTTTCTGTGCTTCATTCCCAGGGTGCTGTGGGGTGGGTGTGGCTTAAGTTTCCATTGTCCAAATCAATGACTCGGTTCCTAACACCCGACCTGACCTTATTTCAGCAAGTGCGAGGACGGGATTTAAATAAAAGGGTTGAAGTGTTGAGGTCCGGCAGGATACAGACGAGCTTGGTTTTCTTCAGAAAAGCATGCAATGCATCAAGCAATACCCAAATCATGACAAGAGCGAACTGTATGTTGGTATAAAGAGGCCTAACTGCATAAGATAACTTGTACTGTAGTCGAACTTATGTGTATCTATTGTTGCAGGCTTGTCTACAGTACATGTGCTCGCTGGCTATCTCACGCTGTTTTCCTGTGTGGCAGGATATTTCAACCTTCAGCAACTATTGTTTACCACATCTTGGCTGTGGGAAATCATTTTCGTTTTTCTCCCATTGACTCAACCCATATTTGACGAATTACGTGGATTTCATTGCCATTTATATATTGGCCTCAAAGCTTACTAAGCTAAAAGCTTACTGTACTGTACATAATACATTTTTTACCATAAGTGCTGTGCAGATCGCAGTTAGGCTACACCATTAACCAGCATTATTATGTTGATTAAAGCAAGGCACTACGCAAATATAGGCTACAGCATTATGATGGATATTTGTAGGGATCTATGGATACTATCAGTACATGCAGAGTATATTGTTAATGCACCGAACTATAATTCCTTTTGCTTAAGAGATACTGTACATGTATGATGAAATGTTTCTGTTTTCTGATGTAATGGTGACACCCAAGGGATGATGAGAGTTTAGACCAGTTCTTAGAAAGACAGATGGAAACATGCTCAATGCTTTCTGTATTTTCCATCCTAAACTGCTGGGGACTGGGTCATCGATTGGCACTTGCCAGCCGGAAACCCGTGAGCTCTAACGATTGTCCCAAGTTTTGGCACATGAGTGGGAAATGACCGATCAGTGGTTCATCCTGGTGAATTGGGTGTGAGAACACTCTTCGAACACTGTTTGAAATGACCATGCGTCAGATGTCTAAAAAGATCATGTGTGAGATCGACATGCAGGTACCTACTGTAGATTTTGCCAGTTTGGTGTAAGGTATTTATGTTTGAACATTTTAACATCAAAGGGCTATATTTTCACTGGATGGGAAACTACTGTTGATTAGGAATGGGGATGATCATGCACTAACACAGTTACATTTGCATTGCATTTTTTGTCACGTCAGTTTCATTCGGCTATTAATGAACTAACATTTAAGAGCAAAATCTAAATCAAAACCTAAGTACATGTTCTAAGCCTCTTAACCTCTTAATTTATATATTTTATTTATTTTATAGCTTTATTTAGCGATACAGGTAGATTTTGACATAGCCAAGGAATCACTTTTAGTCAGTACAACTCAACACCCACCCCATTCATGTTGATGGGGCCTAGTCTGTTAAGCCCATAGCTGCCCGAAGGCGTCTGTAAGATAGCAGTCAAGTGAAGGGACATGTCTTCAAAGGACTTTGCCCATACACATTGAAATAATGGTTATTTGAGGTAACTGTATACTTTTGGTAAGAATGGGAAAATTTTGATTAAATATAGACCAAATAGCATAACAGTAGCCAAAAAATGCACAATTACATTTCCAATTTCACCCCAACTAGTGAAAATGCCGCCTTGCAGATTTGCTATTGGTGCCCCACTGCATTCAAAAGCAATACCAGGTCATGCATGAGCCATAGGTAATCATGTGTAGTACCTTTCCAGTGAACATAGTTCTTCAAAAACTGATCATCACTGTTCCCCATCCTTCCCCTCTCCCATAAATTTATTGCTGTAACGTTAAAATGTAGTGGTAAATGACACTGAAACAAACAAAATGGCAACTGTACTTTGTATGGAGTTTGTTTAAAACAGAAAAAAAATCACAGGGCTGCATATCAGTGCTATAATAGTCCTTATCCTTAAGTGATACCGAGTAATGATCAATAATTATATTTATATTTATATTATATATTTCTATATTGTTACCCCCCCCCCCCAAACAAACAAACAAACAACAAAAAAAACATAATTGTAGTATCATTGCAAGAATTGATTACAATGGTCATTTTGAATCATTGTGAAAAATGCAAAGCTTTCGGTATGTTTTTTAGTACTTTGTGCTTGTATGAAGGTTTACCTCCACTGCAGCAGCCGAAATGAAGTGCAACATTTCAAAAAAGAAATATCTTACAGAGGACATAATGAAGACAATAAAATTATGAATATTCTCTTTCTTTTTTTAAAAGTTCTCAAAGTAGTTTTACTGTAATGTGTTGTATTTGGAAGAAAAGTTTATGGCATTGCCTAGTGACTTGTCTATCAAATAGATGATTCACGTTGTCCATAAGTGTGCTTAGCAGCTCTCCAAGGCACTGCCCCGGAAAAAACCTGCTTGCCTTTTCCACGCAGACAATAGGAAATAGATTTATGACCTTTAATCGTTATTGGATAAGGGGGAGAGGGGGGTCTATGGGAAAAAGAAACAGCAGAAATGAGCAACGAACACCAAATAAACAAAGCAACAATTGTCTGGGTGGAATGGTATTTGATGTCATCGAGTAATGACACGCATTAGAGAAGAAATAAGATAAGCCTTCATCAAGAGAGAGGATGTTGGTCTTCCAGAACGTCATCATTAGAGTATCCTGCTGCTTTCCCCCAAACCGGCCTCCACTCAAGTTTGTCATCTTTACCAGCATACACTGAGCCGATGGAGATCCAAAAAAGTGTTTCCTGTTTAAATCGGTCGCCTAAGGTCTTCAAGGTTTATTCATCCATGATCTTCATATCCGAAGGGAAATTGGCGAGATCAAACTTCAAACCAATTTCGAGGATGGCCCTGTAATTTTAGAGCCCGTCGTCACCAACTTGGTAGGCGAGGGTAAGTGAAAGGGTGCGTATTGAATTCTTAAAGCCAGTCTGATCATCTATCGACCACCGAGGTCTCCAAATTAAGTAAAGGAGGGAGGAATCAGCCCACATCAATGCGGACACCGTACAAATGCATCTGCTGAACTCAACTGAGGTCTCAGCACAACCTAACCCTTATCCTTAAAGGGACACTGTGGTTTTTGCTGTAAAATTAGTAAACTGGCATACAGACACTTTTCATAGTCTTTCTGGCACTACCAGAACATGCTAATTATGTCTGATCATCAAATAGCAATGTCATGCTGTAACTAGATTTGTCTTTTAGAGGTGGTTTCCTAACCCCCACCCAGAACTACACAATGCATATCCTGGATGGGCTGTGGAAATAAAACTTGCATTTATCCACCCTTCATATGACTACTGTAAATGTCATCCTGATTAATTCAGAGATGGTATACTGAAACAGTATCTCTGATTAAAAGGATATCTCAAACAGTGGTAAAAAAAAGTTTGCCTAGTGTCCCTTTAATGACATGAGGGCAAATAGACAGAGAGAGAGAGAGAAAGGCCCCAACAGTAAAAATCAAGGCCCAGGCCTCCAACAGGTTATCATGGCTCTAGTCTGGCTGTGAATCCAGGTTGGCTGGACCTGCTGTTAGAGCACTGGCTCCACACACTCAGAGGAAAATGGATGGAAAGAACTAATGGAAGTGAGTGAGTGTGTGTGTGTGTGTGTGTATGTGTGTGTGTGCATGCGTGCGTGTTGGGGAGGGTGGTGGGGTTGGTCCGCGTGAGAATGAGAAAGAGTGAGTGAATGCGAGCTGATGTGGAAAATTTTCAAATGCCGTGACTGAAAACTTCATGTTAGGCCCCACACACCTACTGCCACGTTAATTCGCCCACGCCACTAATGATGATATGGCATCAAATACGCACCAGGCTCTCCAACCTGGGACCAGGCCATTTATAAGCCATTCAGACAACTTTCCCTAGTGCCCCCAATTAACACAGCATAGAGCAGCGTAGACGTCATTCATTTTTCCTCGTGTGAGATTCAGATGTGGTGTTCTTGAACCTCCATAATGCCATGACAATTAATTCTGTGCATTTTACATCAGTAACCTCAAGGTGAGTTTATTTTCCTGATAATAAAATAGCTTAGGCTTTTTTAACATTTAAAACTGAATCCTTTTTTGCCAAGAAATTCACCATCTTCATCATTTTCTGCATTGAAGAACATATTCAATTCCATATAGTTTTGAAATGGATTTATCCTATTCATCACAAAGCCTTTTGTGTCCAGGCACAGAGCATCCAAGGCTTTTTTTTCCAAAATAGCCTTTTCCATGTACTACTTCCACGTGACAATTCCACGAAATTTGACTTTAAAGGGGTTGCCGAATACTGCTTTAATTTAAGGCACACTCTCACCTGGACATAGGAGGTAGCAGGGCCGCCAGTAGGGAGGGGGTAGTATGATTCTTAGGGCCTGGAACTGACAGGGGACCCCAGAGAGAATTTTAATATATAAATGAATGTTTAGGGGGGGCCCTTAGAGAATCATTTAGTTTGATTTCTCCAGCACTTTCAACACCATATACGACCTCCTCCTGAGAGACAAACAAGGCTACTGCAGATGAGAGTGGGCTCACAGAGACTGTATTGTTAGACTGAAGGACCTCATATCTGAGAACAGGCATGGAATGACCATAGGGCTTATAGGGCAATACCCGGTGGGCCAGCGGTCATTTTTGGGCCGGGGCTGGACCTCTGACTTTAGACACAACTGTCAGACATGCCACACTCAGAAGTTCTCTGATGGCATTGTAGGAATATTAGGAGCTTTGTAGTGGACTGTGGGATGATGTATGGTCTGATTCACACTGTATCATAAAATAATCACACCTATGAACATAAAATCATAAAATAATAATAAAATATCTTCATAGAAACAAACACTTGGCAAAAGAACCAGTAACTCTTCATTAATGTACTTTGTATAATATTATTGGACCTCAAGGCGACTGTCCCACTCTTTTATCCATTTTCACACACTCTCTCACCAAAGATCATTGAATACTGACTAAGAGAGAACAACATAAAACTTTAAAATGAGAGCAAACATGAATCATTTGGCCTGGTTTGCATAAATACGTTAAGTTACATAATCTTACGCATCAGTACAGTATATGAGAGCTAAACTCTGGTCTGCATAAAGGAGGCCTTGCAAAATTAGAACACAGCTTAACGAATATTTGTACCTCTCATTCCACTTTTACCTCCTCTGCACTCACTGCTGTGGGTTGTGTCTGTCTTTCCCTCATGTATTTCTTTTTTTATATTATTTTGACTTGCCTCAGACGGAGGCTGTGGAACGCCAGGGTGGTGCGGTCAAACAAAGAGATCTCTGGGGACTCTTGCACGCTTGCGGTGCATTTCGGTGGCACACTTGTAAAGTCGTGACTTCTACTCATAGGGCGAGTCAAGTTACAGCCTAATTTAAATTGATGGTTTACACGGAAACAGCTCTCACTGAATTCCACAGTGAAAGCCAAATACAATGAAAGGATTTCAAAGTATGGTGTTCAGGTGGTGATTCAGAGTTTCTTAGCCATGGTCAGGAAATGCATCCCACTGACAGCCCTAAAGTATGTAAAACTATCTTTTGGAAATAAGTTTATGCAAATAATGTTATTTTCATTTGTTTAGAATTGTCGATGAAGGTAATTAGTAGTTACAGTGTAGTGGTTTAGAATACATGGAAATGAAGATGACTTCAGATCAAGAGACGTAAAAAAAAACCTCTTACAAAGTAATAGATGTCAACTTCTACTACATTAACAGTTCCCCTTAGATCCCAACAGGCAGGTACAGAAACCAGACAGCACTGGTCTGGGCCAGTGAGTACTGGGCCAAGCCAGGTCTCTCTCAGTGGTTGGGAAGGGGGTGGTGGGTCTGGTGGGCGGCAGTAGCCCCTGGGTCAGGGTGAATGGAGCATGGGGAAGGCCTGCTGGAGGCTCGGGGGGGCCTTTCCGCCGCAGGTCCCTCACCCTCCCCGGGGGATGTTGTTGTCTCGCCTCGAGCAAGGCAACTGAGTCAACAGATCGAGGGGCACGGCGCAGTCACCCGGACCTCAATGGTCAGCGGGGCTCACCGCGCGCGCCCCGTAAACAGGACAGGGGGGGATGGGGAGACGTTGGATAACTCCAGTCTGCAGGGGGACTCAAGGGGTGGTCTGACGAATCTTAACGCCATCACCTGCCACCGCCTCCACACACTCACTCACACACACACACACACACACACACACACACACACACATTCAAACACACCATCTCAATGTTGGAAAAAAAAGTAGATTTTTGAAATTAGGAATGAAGTTGCATGTCATGTCCAATCATAAGATGCCACTCTGTGTATTTTTGTAAGGTTTGTTTCCATTTTTTTTTGTGA
This sequence comes from Sardinella longiceps, assembly GCA_027497455.2. NCBI lineage: Eukaryota > Metazoa > Chordata > Actinopteri > Clupeiformes > Clupeidae > Sardinella > Sardinella longiceps. The sequence goes on from JAODXP020000032.1 coordinate 3,855,854, forward strand.
GGGTTCTGCAGTGCTGCAGTTGATTTGAATATTTCTTGTTGCGGTAAAAGAACGTGTGGGGTTGAAAAAGGGATCATCATTGCAATTTTACCCACCAACATTTTTGTGGTTTTTACTGTTAATTCTGCACCAGCCAAGAAATAGCTCAATCTCCCATCTTGATGCAGGAAACTTTCCCTTACCACCCACTCCTCTGGAATAGGTTGTGATTACATTTGGGTTCATTTCCCAACAGTGTAGCACTTAGTTGCTAAGGGTTAGCTTAGGGTTAGGACTGGCAACTAAAGGTTAAGGTTAGCAACTTTGAGTGGTATTCTCACATGTGCTTAAGTCCAAGAAAGTGAATAATCATGTGAAGAGGCTGAAATGAATGGAGCTAAGCGCTCTTCTTTTACATAAGCACCTGGGAGAATACCAGCCTAAGTTAACAACTTTGGTGCCTTCAATGAAAAATGTTGTATTTAGTGTAGTGGTGGTGTTGTGGTTATGGTACCTGGCTGGCATGCTAGTTGCCAGAAAATTGTGGGGTTCAAATCCTGGCTGCTGTTGTTGTGTCCTTGAGCAAGGCACTTAACCCTAAGCTGCGCCATAGTTCCTTTTTGTTCTGTGATTGGATACCTAAAGCAGGGGAGACAATCGTCTATGATCATCATGCTGCTTTGCAGAGTGAAATGAAATAGGGCATGCAAAGGAGCATGGGTACTTCAGGCTAGAATGAGTATACTGTAGGTCTCAGGTAACACAAATGCATTATTTTGTGCTTCTTTTTAAAGGTCTGTCCATTGTAGTTTACTCACCAACAGCTTCAAACAGCCGGACTGCATTAAGGCCTTTTGGTTATACAGTATTTTCCACTGAGTACAGTTTTGCCCTTTCAATTGTTTTTTGGGATTGCTGTACCTTTTTGCACCAAAATTTCAAACTCTCTCGCCAGTATTACAAATAAAAAAAGAAGAAGTGGTTGTAGTTAGGCGAAGGGAAAGAAACACTAAGGTGTGTGTGGGGGGATTATTACTTGGCTCTGTCAGCTAGCCTTTGTTTTGTTGGAGAGAATGACATCAGTTTTTGACCTTCTTACGGGAAGAACAAAGTGAATTGTTCTGCTGCTTGACTGGCATACGGGATGCAATGGCACCAGGTGGTAATTCAATCAGACTAACAAGGGAAGGTTCAAGATCTACATCGAAAGCGAAGATCATGGAATATTGTCCAAGATATCGCATCATAATATTGCTTTACATCACAATAAGAAGAGATCTATCAGCCAATGAGAGCTCAACTTAGTCTGCATAAAAGGAGGGTTTTGCCCCCGTCTGCCTTGCAAAAATAGAACCAGGAGCTCTCACTCCACTTTAACTCTCTCTGGCGAAATCCAGTACCCAAGGATTTTAAAAAGAAGTTTTCAAATTCATTCAATAAACCCCTTTTGCCCCAACCTCTTGAGTGTCATTTACTGATTTGGTAGAAGCCAGAAAGTGTCATTCTACCAATGCTCTTAAATCTTCAGGACATGGAAAAACTCAGTCAGGAAGCATAGGCATTGCCGCATAGGCGTTGTATCTGATGGACTGGTATATCATTTCTATTTTTGCTAAAAAAGATAGTGTAACACTGTAGACTACTGTGGAAACTCAGCTAATAACAGACAAAGACCATGGGCCTATTTCACACCTGAACCCAAGATGCTATGACATTCCATGGTAGTAAACTGAACATTCTATCATTGAAATGCATTGAATTTATCCCCCTTTCTGACTTAATGGGTAATAACATTTAAAACATACCTAAATTCACTTTTTTTCAAATAATGCACATGAGAAGCGAATTGGGAAGACCCAAAGAGATACAAGCTGTAAAACCACTTGTATGTCTTTGGATCTTCCCAATTTTAGTTTCTAAAGACACCTATGTAATTTTCAGTTTATGGCCCTCAGAACTAGCCTGGCTTTGCCTTCTTACGTAGGTCCGCTCAATCATTTCCCTCCATGACGCAGTCATTGTCATTGTTTGTAGAGATCAATTCCATACCGTGCTAAAAAGCAAGCAGGATCTTGAGTTGTGAGAGATAACGTAGGGTTTCTGTTGTTTTAGCGTAGCTTACTTCACGACCAAGCTGGTGCATAACTTTAGCGAAATCAGATCGTTTCAAACTTCTGGGTGAAATCAGATTGTTTCAAACTTCTACAGTTCACACCTCCAGCTTTCAATCGTTCATCAATGGTGAAATGCCAGACCCTTGTACAAAGCTAATGTGTAGACCAAGGGGATGGCCAAAGCCAGGCTACCTCAGAGCTGACTCCTCTCCTTAACTTCCTCTCCTGTTTGAAAGACAACGCAGATTATTGAACCCCAGTCTATTCTTCGAGGTCAGACTATACATTATATGCTATAGTCTGGCTACATGTATTCATAAAAAGAGCTTTGTACAATTTTATAGTAAATTCTACAAAATGAAAAGCCTATTCACGTCATCCAATACCATGACATTTTATTAGTATAATGTGCTTTTAATATTGTGCTTTTATATTTTAAAATTTTATTTTCCCTATTTCAGGTAAATTAATTTATTGATTTCTGTCCTCTCAGGAGATCCCATGTTCCTGTTTTGTGTTCAGTAGCTTTTTTTATGCCTAATTTTTTTACTTTCTCTTTCTTACACATCACTTTATACGTCTGTTATGTCTTCATTATACCCCTGAGATACAATATATCCTAATGTGGCTTCTCAAGATTTTGGTTTGAATGATTTGTGAGTTTCCCATGCCTCCTAAATCTCACCCTCTTCTCTCTCAAGCTCTCTGCCCCGCTGTTTCATTTAACGGTCTTTGGAAGTAGGCCGCACAAGGATGCGTTGACCTAAGGAAAAAAAAAAAAAAAAACTCCCTCTCTCTCTGTCTTACAAGAATTCACAAGAATGCATTGACCTCTCTCTCTCTCTCTCTCTCTCTCTCTCTCTCTCTCTCTCTCTCTCTCTCTCTCTCTCTCTCTGTCATGGTCATCATTGAAGAATTGATTAAACTCTTTTTTTGGCGTAACTATTCCATTCCCCTCTCTTCTGCCATCTTATCCCTGTGCATCAAAGGTGTCAAACCTTCAACCAATGCCAATTTTGCTTCAATAAGCTCAATTATAAGACTATGACCTAGTCATTTCCCCTTTTGCCTCAGATCAAGTGGTTGTTTAACTTCATACTTAGCTCATTTGTACCTAGCTCAAAATAAAATTCCCTGGCTTTTACAATGAAGTTCGATAAATAATTGAAAACCTTTGAGCCTTTCAAGTCCCTGAACCTCCCGAACTTCAATGAAGTAATTCTTGGGCAATGGATCTCTGAAACTGCTGACCTGAATTGATCCCATCAAATGAATTATAAAGCTAATAAAACACAATTTAGAAAAGAACTATAACCCTTTCATCGAAACCAATAATAATGATAATAACAATTTGCCAACACTGTTGCCAGAAGAACATTATATTATATTATATTGTTCTTGAGTGAGAGAGATCCGATTTAGAGATATCCACAAGCTCTAGACCCGCAGACAACCCAGCATCAGGAACAGTGCAAAGGCTGTATAACAAAAGATGAAAAATCACAAAACAAAAATCACAGTGGCCACCCAGAAGTACAAAAAAATGTCCATCTTTAAGAGTCACCACAAGGGAATGTCTTTTTTTTTCCTTTTTTTTTTGTCTACTCCTGCCTCTCTGGTAAGCCTGTTGCAAGTGCCAGGCTTGCCACTGGCGATTGAGCCCATTGCGTCTTTCTGCCTCTTGGCCTCCTGTGTTGACGAGATTTCTGTGGGATCGTTGTGGTGAAACAGGTAGAACGTCTGAGAATGAAACATTAAAAATTACTATGCAGTCATTTCATACTGTAAAAATTCTGCAGTTGCTTTTGATTATTCCATTAAAATATATTTGGCTTTATTTTTTTAAAAAAAAATGGAGAGAGGGAGAGAGAGACTTCTCCAGTTATGTTTTATTTTTGGACTTTATGAGAATAACTTGCCTGAGGCTGTGTGCTTAGAGTTGTACAGGAAATGCCAGAGGCCATTTCCTCTCTGTCTCCCTGGCAGCCAGTGGAACTGTGGCACACTGTGGGGAAATTACGGCTTGCAGCCTATTTTTATTTATTTTCTTTTTTACGTAATTTTTATTTTGTCTGTGGTGTGAGTGAGTCGAGGCGAAGAATGTCAAAGTCGCACTCGGAGCTTTAATCAAGGTGGGAAGTGCGGACAGCAACGGCGCGGGACAACAGGAAGGCTTCCTCTGGCTGAGGATGTGATGGACAACCTAGCGGGAGAAAAACAGGTGCTCCCATCAGCCTGTTTTGTAAACAGATTGACATCCAAACCTTTCAGCACGATTCTCTCTGTCTTTACTCTCTCTCTCTCTCTCTCTCTCTCTCTCTCTCTCTCTCTCTCTCTCTCTCTCTCTCTCGCTTACTCTCTCATGTCTGTTTTGGGTAAATAGTCCTAGTTGACCTTTTCGCAATAAACACACGCGTGTTCATACGTCATTGCCTCTGTATGAACACGAAAAAGCGCCCTGCAAAATCCTATTTACGCCCCACAACAAAACACAACACAACACAACCACACCCAGCCTATAGTAAGAACCACATTGTTATCTCTCTCTTTCTCTCTCTGTCTCTCTGCCTTGGTCTTCCTCTCACACGTCCTTCAGCAGGTCAGTGCTCTGTCATGGCGGAGAAATGCAAACAATAGTGACCTTACTGTTTAGGCCTTTTCCACACTGACGACCTGTGCTGCACAGATGTGAGTGTAGCCTCCTCGTGGCCTCGGTTGCATGCAAAGTGACACAACTTTGACGAAGGGTTCCGGAGCGGTCATTTCTCCCTGCTTGCCGATGACACACACTTTCCACTCTCTCTCTCTTTCTCTCTTTGAGCACGCTCAGTGCAGTGTATGTGACGTAGTCTTTAGGCTAAGTCGCCTGATTATGCACTATTGTGTGGTTTAATGCATCTGATTAGAAGGCCATATGTGACTGTAGATTGGAAATGTTTGTGTTGTGAATGAAAACAGGGGCAAAGGAAGACATGCAGGGCCCTGGCGTTGCAAAAACAGGTGGAGTAACCACGCACCTGGGAGGAGAATCTTTGTTTTAATAAATAAATAAACAAAAACACACCCTCTGAGAGGCCCGCCAACCAGTGTGCTGGTGGCTGTGTATTTTAGTGACAACGAAGAGTAAACACGACACACCAGTGTGCTGCAACTGATTTAGTGTGTCTAGGAAAGAGCGTGTGTTTCATTACAGGGGGACCGATTCGCTCATGGAGCTTTGAATGATTTTTCCCCCCTCTGAAAAAGTTGAAAGGCGGGCAGAGTGGATTTGGAGGAGCCAGGGTCGAATTAATCTTGAAAAGGGGGAAGTGGCCCAGGACGTGTTCCTTGGCAACCCCCTGATAGAATCTGGATAAAATCAGTTTTCCAGGGTGACGGCATGTACAGTGAAGCACCAAAACATCTTGGCGTGGCCAACACTGGCATCCAGGGCCCAGTGCGACTCGACCTTAGCGGATCGAACAGAACATGGGCGTATTTGTAGCATTACATCACAGCATGATATTTGGTGAATGTTTTCGACCTCCAGATGTCAAGGGCTATATTGACTCATCATTCATGAATCAGATTGTTAGTTGACATGCACTGCATCAAATGCAATCTGTTGTGTTCACTCTATGAGGCAAACAAATCTATGTCTAAATTGTCACAAAAACCACTAGGATGTAAGGAACAAAATGTTGAATGTGTTTTTGGGGATGTAATGCCTTCACACCTTTAGCAAGGTTGATGTTATCATCATTCAAGTATTGAGAGCAGGGCCGGACTGGGACCAAAAAGTGGCCCGGGCATTTTTGGCCATGGCGGCCCACCATGATTTTATTCAATAATAGTAATGTTGTGTCTAGCAAAAATAATACTCTAAGTTGGACATAATGCATGAATATGAGAGATTTAATTAAAGTTGCCCAATATCCTTTATGAAAATTATGAGTAAATGACAGCCCCGGCCCAAAAATGACCATCAGCCCACCGGGCATTGCCCTGTATGCCCTATGGCCAGTCCATGTCTGATTGAGAGCATAAACTAATAATACCGAACACTCAAAAATATCACTTTAAGCTGCATTAGAAAACCAACCGCCCCCCCCCTCCAACAGGTTAGGTCTTGGTCTAGTAATGGTGCCCCAAGTACTGAGTGATAGACTAAGCACAATTAGAAGCTTTGCGTTCCTGCTGTTTCTATAAATACTCTCTGCGTTTCCCTTCCGCTGTCTGTCATATTCATTACAGGAGAGGAAAATCAGGTCACAACAAGGGCCGGCCATATAATGTATTCCTATATCCTATAGTAAACCAGGAAACAAGGTCAACAAGGGCAACAGGAAAGTTAGTGAGGTACTTTGAGTAGTAGTATTTTGCTGGAAGAGTTTTACATTTTCTATAAAACATACAATTGGAGAAATGAGATAAGGGTTGATAGACAGAATAGTATTATCACAGACAGAATGTTGCTTGAGCCTAATTGAAACACAATTCCATTATTCCATTTCATTATTTTGCCCATATAATATATAATAAATTAATGCAGACTGTCTATTAATCATTGACACTATTTTGATTACTATGGTAATCTATGCGGTGCCTGTTACGGTGTGGTCTTTTTTGGCCTCAACAAGGCCTTCCAGGCAGCATTGCCTTCAGATGAGGGCAAGATGACGGTTAAGGTGGGCAGGGTTAAGATTAGGGTTAAGGTAATTCCTTGCAGACAGTGCTGCCTGGAAGGTGTCGTTGAGGGCAAAAAATACCAGCGTTTGAAAGTGCTGATGTAACGGATGCCAACTAGCCTGGGCTAACTGGCTGCAGTACTTGTAAATTCTCACAACCCTAGCTGTCAAGAATGCTTCTAACCACTGAGTCGGGAGCCTGGGCTTTTCAGCTCAGTGGTTAGAACGTTCGACTCCCATGCCGTGGGTTTGTTGTAGTTGATGGGGTGTCAGGTTTGAGACGTGAGAGCAGTGCGAACAGCCTCAGCTACACTGAGACCGAATGAAGATGTAAATAGACCGATCGTGATACATTTTTCTACATTTCACTGACAAGAGTACTTAATACTGTAGTCTGGTTACTGTCTGCACATGCATTCTGTATGCTTCATTAGAAAAACTTGATTGGGAAGTTCTTAGAAAAGCCTCTGAGAGATTGAAAACCATTCTAGTGGTTTTGTTTTCATTTCCCCCCTCAAACCAAAAAGAAAATGACTTTGCCTTTTACGTCTGTGTGTGGAGAGCGTTGAGAAAGGCAGACCTGGCCTAGCAGACGTTTCGTGGCTCTGAGAAGTCTCACACAGGAGGAGAAAAGTTGCTGATGAGAGATTTATGACTCCAGCATGGTGAGTGACAAGGTGTTCAGAGAGCATGCCGTGCACAGCCGACAGGAGGGAGAGAGAGGGTGAGTGAGTGAATGAGTGAGAGAGAGAGAGGAGAGAGAGGGAGCGCAGAGATGAAGTTGAGCTACAGCGCAGGCGTTGTCATGGTTTTGTTACATGAGTCAACAGAATGCTTCTTTCACCAAACGACAGACTCGCTGAACTTCAGTCTAAGCCCTGGACCCTCAAAGACATTTTGCACTTCACATTCTAGAACATTCTTTGTTCTTGATACCATCATGTCTTATTTGAGTCTGTCTTGTATAGTATATACCTATTCACTTTTTATTCTATCCATTTGTATTATTTTGTATATTGATTGGATATGTGTGTGTACTTGTTTATGACTTTGTCAGTCAACTAATCAGTTTGCAAACTATCAACACTGGTTCTTTAAAGTCTCCCAAGGGAGATATATGTCTTGTTGAAATCAACGTTGCTGAAGTGTTACAGCACGACCACTGCTTGACTTTTTGGATCCCATACAAGAATTTAATATTGGAACTCTTAATGATAATACTGGTCACTTTGTTGTAACTCTGGAGGTATCTCAAGCTCAGAAAAGCATTCAACCAGTCCATCACAAACTCTGTATTTGAAGAATCTTTGAAATATCTCTTAGAGGGAATATTTGTGCATTAAATAAGTGCACTCTTTGAGTTTGAGTTCTTTTTCTTGTTTTCTCAATAGTCCCATATCTAGCCACTTGACCATAATTGGGTATTGTATGGGTATGTGAGTGAGTTTGTGTGAGTGTGTGTGTGTGTGTGTGTGTGTGTGTGTGTGTGTGTGTGTGTGTGTGTACACGCATGCACAAGCCTTCATGCACTCTTTGTCTTCTGTCAAAATTTCACTGCTGCCAGATCTGTGGCTGCACGCAAGTCTTTTGTACTCAGCTCCACCACGCCGTCAGAGTCTGCCCCGGGGCGTTGGCGCACTGGCATACGCAGTTCAAAGCAGGGCAGCAGGGTAGTGGTCGGAATGACAATCACCTTGATTAGGAAGAAAATCTGCAATTGTCCAAGCACACAGCTAGCACAGCACAGCAGCTGCATGAGTTTTCTGAGTGGCCACTATAGTCTTCTTCATTAGTAGGGGTTTAACAAATGGGGGCTTTCCGTTCTTGAAACCGATGGATTCCTAAAAGTATAGTCAGACAGTATGGTCTACAGTTAAGGATTCAAGGATTCAGGACAGTTCATTTGTGACATGCATGATTACTGGTGTAAAAATGCAGTGAAATGATGTTTTCTGTCAGCATATTTGTGTGTTAACGGGTTGGGAGGGGGACAGAGAAGGTGTTCTAAGTACAGAGGTGCGGTAGGAAAGGAGCTACAGAGGATGGTTGGTTGGTTGATGGATTTAGGCGAGTTTGCTGTGCTGGGCTGCACTGGGTGGAGGAGGCACAACACAAACAAGAAGCACCCAGGGCTGGACTGGGATAAAAAAAAAATGGCCCGGACAATTTTCGCCATGCCAGCCGGTCCGCCATGATTTTATTCAATAATGACAGATTTAATCAGACTAGCCCAATAACTTTCAAGAAAATTGAGTAAATGATGACAGCCCCAGCCCAAACATAACCGCCGGCCCACCAGGCATTGACCTGTATGCCCTATGGCCAGTCCACGCCTGGGAGCACCCAAGAACAACAGAGGCGAGGGAAAACTCCCCCTAAGGGTTGCAACCCTAAGGAAGAAACCTTAAGCAGATCTTCCATTCCTCCTGTCTGTCCTCCTGTGTGTGTGTGTGTGTGTGTGTGTGTGTGTGTGTGTGTGTGTGTGTGTGTGTGTGTGTGTGTGTGTGTGTGTGTGTGTGTGTGTGTGTACAGCAGTGAAAAAGAGGGGAATATACAAAAATGTGATAATCTTGTCTAATGGGGCTCCCCCTACAGCTTTTGGGTAGGCGAATGCAGCAACAATGCAGAAAAGAAAATCAGAGTTGACAAGCGAGGCTACCGGTGTAAGGTTGTTTTGTGCAACCATGTGGCAGTGGCTTTTTAGTCAGTAGCCTTCTTCAACTCCCTGTTGGGGTATCAATGGTCATATTTTCATTCAAAGTGCTTTGTTGGAGCCTTTATGTACTTTTCCTCTAAAGCCTTGAACAGGTCGGCGAGCCTGCGGTGCGGTAACCGAGGCAACACCCACGGTTTGACGGACGCTGTCAGAACAGAGCGGAAAAAGTGATGCAACACATTCTGCTCCGCGAGCCGGGACCGCACGCTTGCGGTCGGATGTCTTTTTCTCGGTAGTTACGGAAGCCCGGGAGTAGCGTGTGCCTCCGCTGCCAATCGCTCACCTCCCCCCTCTTCCACCCTCTTCCACCCTCCTCCACATCCCCCCTCTCCCCTGTCCTTCATTTAAAATTTCATTCATCCTCCTGTTTTTGTTTGGGCGTTCTGAGGATGCTCTGTTGTTGCGATCTCCCCCCTTCCCCTAAGATCCCAACTCACTCACCCGGCCGGCCGCCCAATCCCGCGCCAGTACCCTGTGGTCTCCTCATGACGAAAGTCTGCAGCCAGTCCTTTCCAGAGAGATGGGGGCGAGGAGCTGGCGGGTGGGGCGGGCGGGCTGAGTGGGTGGGTTTTGAGGATCGGGGGGCAGCGGTGGGTCCTCAAGTTTCCACTCGCGCAACAACAATGTTTCGATTCGTCTAATCGGGGGTATTTAGGCTAAGTAAACTATCAGTCTTCGAGGCTTCGTCTCTGAGACTGTGGCCCAGTCATGAAGGAGTCTTATTCAAACCATTTGTGTGCGGTCGGGGAGCCAGGGGCCAGGAGCTGGAGACTATGAGGAGGTGGTAGGGTGGGGGTGGGGGTGGGGGGTTAGATGTGGAGGGAGGGGGGTGGGGAGTGTATTGGATAACCCTGAGGGACAGAGTCTGAGACGTGGAGAGTGAGAGATCTTGGCGATTCAAGCCAAAACCACACGCAGCTTGCGTGATTGTGGCTGAGTGCAGTCATGTGCATCTCTTTCTCTCGCTTTCTCTCTCTCTCTCTCTCTTTCTCTCTCTCTCTCTCTTTCTCTCTCTCTCTCTGTCTTTCTCTCCCTTGCTCTCTCCCCTTTTCTCTCTGTCTTTCTCTATCTCTCCCTCTGTCTCTGTCTGTCACTCCCTTCCTCTCGCTCTCTCTCTGTCTGTCTTGAGCGCACCTGTAGGCACGGTCTACCTGAACTTGTGACCTCTGAACTCCCAGCAGCTAATACATGAGAAGAGAAGAAAACATCTGCATGACTGAGGAGGACTGAGAATGCAGACTCTTCAAGTAGATGGTCCTCCAGACATGGAAGTTGTAAGATAGAGATGGAACAATACTTTCAACACAAACAAGCGAAAGCATTGAAGACCACCTGCAAAGACATTGTAGCACTAATTCACTCATGAGTTCATTCATCTAGAAATCTTAAACTAAACTAAACTAAACTCATTCTTTGTTGTGCTGGTTGGCTCTCCATATGTAAGATTATGAAAGCCCTCACTTGCCCTCAATCTGCCCCCCCCCCCCTCCCCACTTAAAAAATAATTAATAAATCCCTGAATGGAAATCAAAAGCCAAGAGCCATATTCAGGCAACCGAGCTCTGATTCTTTTTTTTTTCTTTGAAATGGAGCAGGTTTATAATGAAACACTCCTTTCAAAGCCTTTTCCCTACACACGCTGACGTTATCCTCACACAACACACACGTTCATATTAAAATATGCACGCTAGTTTATAACGTGTGGGTCCACCTCGAGTGGCAGGTGGGAAAACTCACGGCGGTTCTTCAGGGGGGGAAGCTGAAAGCCACACGGGAGGAAACAGGTGAAAGTCTTTTCATATGGAACACTGTACAGCATACGAGGCCTCTGTATTAAAACTAGTGCCCTTACATGTCCTCATCATTTTCATGGAGAGAAAAAAAACATGCTCATGCGTCATAAGCATTAACTTATGTCCACAACTCTACATACACTGCCCGTAGTGACAAGGTTAAGAGTTGATTTGACTGAGAGACTATGTAACCCACACTTAAATCACTGGGTTGTGTAATTTGGCTTAGATTTGACAGGTTTGCCAGCCATAGTCGAGTCGACCAGGTAAAAAAAAAAAGAAATGGCTGAGTGCTGAGAGAGAAATTGTGTCAGAGGTTAGAGCTCTCAGCTTCACAAACGCACTGCAGTTGACCCTCTTTTTTTATTTTTCCATGCTAAAGCAGAAAGCAGCAGATGGTTTGAGGTCATCGTGTATGATCATGCCCTGCTCTCTCTGCTTCTCAGCAGGAACTAACACTTAAAGCCTGACTTCCCATTTGATTGTAAGGGATGTGTGTGTGTGTGTGTGGGGGGGTGGGGGGGGGTGTTGGAAGGGTCAGGATGTGTGGGGGCCGCAATGCTGTGGTGCGTCAAATGCCACTGTTGCATGCAAGTGCTGTTGAAAAAGAAGAATAAGGCTTCTTATTTGGCGGGGCAAGCAAGCCATGGTGAATTATAGATATCTGGCGTGAGGCTAGAAACGGCGTTTGCCACCATTGCCTGTCTGTGAGCCAACATTTAGCTCCAGTTACTTACTATAAGCATGATAACGTTACATTGAAGTAAGCATTTTACTGTATGTGTGGTGTGCAGACGTTTAAGATGAAGAACGTCAAGTGTGTCAAAAACTGAAATTACCCACAAAAGTAAACACGCTTGTGTGTATGTGTGTGTGTGATGCTATAAAATGCAAAAGTGTAGTAACAAACAATAGTAATAACAGTCTGCCTGCTTCAAGCAGCTAAGTAGTTTAAAATCGAAATATTGGTCAGGTTTCATAGGAAAAACATAATGCTCTATGTTATGATTGTGTTCACAAGACCTGTTACTTTATTTAACCTTTCAAGGACTATGGATTCTCAGGAGAATGGTTTGTTCAGCGTCGTTGTGTGTTTGTTTTGTGTTATAGGTCTCACGTTCTGCTGTGGTCAATAGTAACTTTTTCATGCTTTTTTCCTGAGGTGTATTGTTGTAACGTTGCAGTGAGGGTTCTACACTTTCATCATTTCCTGCACATTTGTGTGATTCATGATCGGTCTTCAAAACCTTACGGCTTAATTACCAAATGACAGGGAAGTGAGTGAGTGAGAGAGAATTAATAAAATATAACTGTTTTCCTCTCTCTGCCTTTCATACGTTCTTTTTTTTCTTTCTTTCTTTCTTTCTTTCTTTCTTTCTTTCTTTCTTTCTTTCTCTTCATCCTTTTATCCTGTGGCTGTATTAGTAACATCAGGTGCATGAAGAAAGTACACTCCTTGTGTCAAAGCCAAGCTGATGTTTCAGTTCAGAGTCTCCCGCATCTTGAATGAGTTCCCACAACTCTGGAGTAGTTACACAGAGGACTTTGGAAAACCAGTGCTTGCACAGGGAGCATCTGGGAAGATCATCAGTGGTAGAAGAGTCTAGACCCCATTCAGACGGGGTGTGGAACAGCCAAGGCCTACTGGTTAGGGGGACTGTGATTGTGCGACCCCTTTTTGACCCCTTTATGTCGGGAGGAACAATGTGCATGACAGGAGTGGGAGAACACTGTATTCATAGCAGAGGTGCCCTTGAGAAAAGCCGCTTGTCCCGACTCCTCCCCAGGCATTGGGGGCCTATTGCTCCAGGTTGGTGTGTGTCTGCTTCACTACTAAACTACTACTTACTCCATGTACAGTACAGTACAGTACAGTATATATAACCAGGAGTGTAGTGCTGGGCGTTGGACGCTGGGATCCATGGTCCCTCACTACTGGGAGCAGATCATTTTATTTAGGCTATTTGCGACTTCTTTTTTTTTTTCAGACATTACTTTATCTTATTCATTTATTTATTATTATATTGCGTAACCCTACTAAAATACATCCCCATTACAACCCTGTGTATAATCATGAAACTACCAGTGATATCTATCTGTATATCTATCTATCATCTATATGCAGCTCATTCCATCTGGCTCAAACACAGAAGTATGCAGACATTCTCTCTCTCTCTCTCTCTCTCTCTCTCTCTCTCTCTCTCTCTCTCTCTCACTCTCTCTCTCTTGCTCACTCACTTTCTGTCTGTGCGTCACTTTCAGTCACAAACTCATTCTGTAACACAGACACACACACACTCCACATAAAGTAGCATTATCCAAGGATCAGATGTTACATAAAAGGAGTGGAAAAGTCAAGCTTACTATAGTGTTATGGTTGCATCCCGTAACTCACATAATTCTAAAACGTGTTGCCATGGCTTCTCCCGCCTAAAATACCTCCTTCCTGCACATGCGAGTGTGTTACAGGAAGGTCACCAGGGCTGTGAGGGGACTAGTGAAGGGGCTACTCTCACATTTGTCTGACCCTGAATAGACAAGGCCTATTCACAAATGGAGTTTATTAGTTTTCCATCACAGTCTTAGATCAGTATTAATAGCTTTCCCGTCATTTTCCTTTCATCTAAATATGGCCTAAGTGAGTTGGGCCAACCTGGAGAGGATATTGATACGGTCCCTTTCACTACAGCTGTTTGACCTGGCGCACTCCAGGGCAGTAGAGTATAGTGGTCATCCATTGTGGTGGTGCTGCCCTCCGATGGTCAAAGTCGGTAGTGCATCTTTAGGTACTGTACAGCAGCATTGACAGTAACAGTTCTTGTGACAGATTGGCTCAGAGATTTATGCAGCGGTCAGGCACATCGGAAATTTGGAAAGTCCCAACCTTAAGATCTGGGAAATTGGCTCTGAAAGCATGACGCAGGATGTTTTGGGTCAGAACCTCCGGCCTACAGTCTGCTTCTGAGCTGATATTTTGATCAGAATTAATCAGGAGTTTTCAGGCAACAATTTTAATTGTTGCCTGAATGCAGCATAACCTGTTGCTGACTCTAACTCTAATTCTGTGAACTCCACCTCGTCATTGCTGATAAGATTTTCAACCAATTATGTTTCCATGTGTTTTTTTAGTTTTTTTTTTTTTAAACGATTTATTACTCAGTAAAATGAGTGACTTAAAACGTGTTGCACGATCTAACAGCCGTTTTGGGGTCACAGTAAGGTTGGGACTGAAGGGAGTTTCCTAGCAACTGTTCACAGCAATACCCTGTCTTCCAGTCACCAAGGCCAAGGTCAGAAAGATAATATTACTTTAACAATGGATTATATTACTTTAACAATGGATAATATTACTTTAACAATGGATTGAGCATTGGACAGTGGACAAGTGAATTCCCATACACAAAGGAAATATATTTTAAAAAGCACTAAATATACTGTGTGTAAATACCAGTATGTAAAAATGACCAACTACATACAGTATAATATTTGCATGGAAGTCAGATGTGGGAAGAATATACTTCTAACATAGTAGGAGTATGTTTCAGATTCTGAAATGTATATACCAACATAAATGTGGAATGAATTTAAATATATACAAAATATATTTGTAATATGTATTTAGCATAGTACAACAGCTCTCCCCTATATCTCACAAGTACAACAGCTCTCCCCTATAAATTACTAACAGTGAGGATAACCTTAAACAGAACTAATTAAATCCATAATGAAACTAAACTTTGCACCGACAGGGAGCATACCATTAAACTAATTGTATTTATCACAACTTATATATGATCCTATGTCAATTTTAGTTCTACATGTAAAATGAAAGAGTACATACAGTGGGCTTGTATATAAGGTTTAAATGTCATGTTGTTCTTTCTGAAAGGCCATGATATTGACGTTATTGTCTATTAACTAACAAACTGTGGAATGAGAGAGTTCTGCAGGGACAGCATACAGAGTTGTTCATACGCAAAATAACAGCGTAGTTTCATATTGATTCTGTGTGATGTCATTAAGAGACTCCAGAAGAGCACAGTTGGTGGTTAATTAATATAAATTATCAATCAAATAGTAATAAAAAAATCTCAGTTCTGTTTATTGATGTATATTTATTTTGTTTGTTTGTTTGTTTTTTGCATTACTTGTCAAAGACATAATAGCCTGACCTTAGCATCTTCAACACTGCTTCCCTTTCTCTCTTGGATACCCCCAGGATAAAAAGGGACCCTGATGCTATTTTAGATGTGTGTGTGTGTGTGTGTGTGTGTGTGTGTGTGTGTGTGTGTGTGTGTGTGTTTGGGGGGGTTAATGAGGGTCCATGCACGAGACTTGGTGTTGGTCCTGGCTTGCCATATTATATTTAGCAGTGGAAAAAACGTGACTCACCCCACGCGTGTGAAGGAGGATGAAGAGGAAAGGGGAGCACCCAGCAGTGGCATGCCCAGCCCAAGGGTGTTTGTCGGGGGGAAATGGGTCAGGCCAGTGGGGCCCTCCGACATGGAGCCCAAAGATGAGTCAGGGATTGTCAGACGAGGCGCCTCCAGTGGCACCTGGAAAAACACTGAAGAGAGTCAGTCAGGCCTTCATATAGAATGTAACACATTCACCACAGTGGTAACTATAATCTTATGTGTCCCTTATACAGAAACAGGCATGAGTTTTAATGAATTAATCATGACTATTTTTAATCCGGACTATGCTAAAATAAATCCTTCCTACCCTATGTGAAGCATCGGGCGGTGCCCATCTCCGTTTCTGTAACCCTAGGCCACATGGCTGCACAGGGACAGTATTCCATGATCTTTACTATGACTACAGTGGGAGGTTAGTCCTCTGCTACTCTGGTAGTCCCATTATGACTATGTACAAGTCTATAATCCAGATTAACAAAAGGTTTTCACTGCCAGGGGTGGAGTAGTGGGGGGGGGGGGGGGGCATGGCCAGTGCTTGTGCATAGCGCCCAGAATGTGGTGCTGCCCCTGTTCACTGGCCTATGTCATCAATCGCCTCAAGTATAAGACTACCACCCTCTAGCTTTGAATGTAATGATTTCCAGTCAGTAAAAATCTGTTACCTTAGTCCAACTAAAATAGAACTCGCATGTGAACACTTTTGTTTGTCTGAACCAAACGAACCAAACTACTCACAGTCTGAGTGAAAGTCTGACGTTTAAGACTGTATGGATTTCACTGTTTAAATCATTGTAGCCTGACAAACCAGACTATAACATTTAATGTATCATTTTCACTTTCAAGGGCATGTAACTTTATCTTGCTGCTTTATCTTGGTATATGAATTCAAAATGGTGTTTTGTGTGGAGTGTCATTCGTCCTCTTTAACATCTGGCATACTTTTTTAGTGGCTACAATTACCATACTGAGTCAAAGGTACTGAAATACAGGCTACAGTATGATCATCCTAAATATTAGGAAATCCTACATTCAGATTAATTTACTTCAAGTCAAGTGAAGTGGTATTTATTGTCATTCCGATCACATACATTGCATATAGTGAGAAGAAATGCTGTTCAAGTGATCAAGTGGTGTTACATTTAATTTAAACACTATAAAAAGATTTTCAAGACAAGGTCAGTGCCTGCATGAGGTAATCATAAAGTGCGGTTACTAATGAAGGTATAGTGCATTTTAGAATAGACAAGAGACTTGTGCAGGAAATTAAATCAGTCTGCCTACCTATTAACATAAGCTACACTAGAGGGCAGTATTACAATAGACAGAGGTAGGTTATGGCGTCTACTAACCAATTAGGGGTGGAACTGAGAGGTAATGAGTATTGATGGAATTGTTGATCTTGCTTACCGGATCAATTATTTCATTCATGCTTTTCAGAAGAGCAGGTTGGCTAGGCGACACACACAGGTTTTAACGATCAATCCACATGCTCATTATGGCTTAGTATAGAAAGGGGGAAACCATGAAGAGCTGTATTATTATTTTGTATCTCAAATCTATTTTCAGAGAAGGCCCATGGTCTCAGAAACATCAACATACATTCCAGCTTTGATAAAGCCAAAGGCATAAGATTCTAGATTCTCAGCTCTACTTGCACCAGTGTTCAAGTTCAAGGGCAAGTTATTTGCAGCCAGCAGAAAACACACCGACACAATAAATACACTACAGTCACAGTGACAAAAAAACACAAATACATAAATAATTAGAACAAGAAAAATGATCAAGACGTGTTTAAGAGGACTGTTACAGCAGGTAAAATTGAGTTTTTGAATCTGTTGGTTATACAAACTTTTAAAACAAACCTGCATTCAGAAGGTAAAAGGTAAAAGAATTCTGAGAACAAGGGGCAGGGGTGTTGTAGTGGGAGGGAAATGGGGACTGAGTTTCCCGGGCCCTAAGAGGGGGGAGGGCCCTTGAGAAGCCTGGTATTGTATTCCAGACTGTAAGGGGGGGCCCAAGCCACTGCTTGTGCACAGGGCCCAGAATTTGGTGCAACACCCCTGACAGGGGGTGCTAAGGTCAGCAAAAATTGCTTGTGCTTTTTTGAGAGACCGGATTTTATGGAGAGATGTTGTTCATGGGGGAATTGGCAATATTGCGACAGAGGCTGATGATGTTAAAAATACAGTTCTTGTTTTTCTGTGTCAGCAACCCCTACCAGCACTTAAAAGAAAAAGTAAGAACAGATTCTGTAAAAGAACTGTAAAACATTCGATTAAAACTGCTGTGTGTGTTTGGAAGACCACTACTTTTTGGTTCTGTGTAGTTGCTCTCAAAAGGAAGTAAAAGTCCTATTGATTCAATGATACAATGACCAACTGATTGGGTGTTATGTGTGGCTTTTATCACTAGAAAATCTGGGGTTCAGTTTAGCCTATAAACTTATCCAAAGACCTGTTTGCCCACCAATCTTCAGAGATCAGATATTCCTCAGTTTAGTAAGTGACTATTATTATTTCAATTGCTTGGGGGTTGTGTTATGTCTACATGAAATATCCTCCTACCTATTAAGGGCTGTTGCTTAATGCAATGACTGGTGTAAGTGTAGCCGACTAAGCATATGGGGGTCTTCAACAGATATCTCAGGAGTTAGCAGTTTCCTAGTTCTCCGCCTGCTCTCCTTAAACTGCTATTAAAGATCATAGCAGTCCCCAAAAAGAGAGAAATCCACCAGTGTGTTTGGAAGAACACGATTTTTGGTGCATATAGTTCTTCTCATGAGGTTGAAATCCTTTTCTTTTCTTTAAAAATTCTTGAAAATGAAGAACTTATTGGGTGTTATCCTGCATGTGCCTCAGAGTCAGTCATAAAAAACTCTGTTTTGCCAATTATTGCTCCAACAGGTATCTTGGGAATTAGCTCTCCCACCTGCTAGAGTAGCGCGTTTCTATACTGGTGACACTCATAAGAGTAAATCAATTAAGGCTAAATAAAGCTCATAAAATAATCACAAAAACGATTAAACCTGTTAAATATCTATGAAATGAAACCTAAACATCATGTCCTGTCTAGTAGCCTACAATGATGCCATGTGCCCTGATTTCTGATGTGAGAGGGTGTTTGTAACAGCCTCAGTACAATGAGATTGACTGGGTGAAGGAAAAAGGGTTAAACACTGGGTTTTCTGTTTAGTTTCAGACTTTATTCGTAAGTACACCAGCCAGTCCACTAGGTGGCAGCAGTACAACAGAAATGTGAGTAGCAGGTCAACAGCACTCCAGCCGGTAGAGTAGAATTAATGATAATTCAGTGCTGGAGAGACACGTTTATCTACGCTGTTGCCCTGATGGTGTTTTTCTGTACTTTGCAGGTGAGCTGGTGTCAGTAATTGATTCTAGTATGATAAGAGGCATGTGTGAAGTAAATGTAATGAATAATGTAAAGCTACATGTTCACTTGTGTGAAATAAGTTAGTTTAGCTATGTTCCTGTTGCTAGCTGTTAGCTCGTATGTACTGGGCTGAGATCTTTTAGCGCGAGTTTCCCGGATGTGTTCGTTCATATGACTCGATTGAAATGAAAAGGAAGAGTAGAATTAATGATAATTCAGTGCTGGAGAGACACGTTTATCTACGCTGTTGCCCTGATGGTGTTTTTCTGTACTTTGCAGACTGTCAATAAATATACATTGTGAGAAGAAGTTCAAGCGCCCCTTTTGAGTTGTTACATTTTGACGATACCAGCCAGGAGAAGCTGTGCTAACAACGGTGACGCCCGGCTTCAAAACAAGAGACGAACCTAGAAAGAGAAGACTGTAGCCTTAATAAGGAAAATGGAGGAGTTACAAGACAAAGTCAGTAAAGAATTGCTTGCACTTGAGAAGAAGGCAGAGCTCATATCAGTGTGTCAGTCATTAAAGTGTGAAGAGCCAGCAACAGGAGGGTTCCAGAGTCTGTCTAGGCGTGCCCTCATTAGGCTAGCAGAGAACACTTTAGACAGCATTGAAGAAAATGAAGACATAGAGTTGTTCCAGCAATATCTGAAAGATCTTCTGTCCTTCATTGAATCTCTTAAAACAAAAGAAGCAGAGAAAACGGCTCCATTACCACAGGAAAATTCAGAGTTGGAACAATTAAAGCAGAAATATACTCAGCTACAAAAAGAACAGACTGAAGCACTCCAACTGCTACAGGGAGAGATAGATGCAGCAGGAGAGAGGGTGAAGACTATGACCACATTAGAAAGCAAAACCACACCATCAGACATAGCAAAGAAAATCCCTGAGGTGACCCTGAGGAGAGAGTTCCGGATCTCGGGACAGATCGGAGAGGCTGGACAGAGAGAAAAGTTGTCATACATCAGTCTCATGAACCAAATAGAAACGGGCCAGAGAAAAGGTCATTCAGAAGCAGAGATTATTGAAGCTGTTATTAGAGCAGTCAGTCCAGGTCTGCCCCTCAGAGATTTGTTAGAAATTAAGAGAAATCTTACACTAGCCACCCTAAAGACAATACTACGGGGCCATTATAAAGTGGACTCATCCTCTGACCTCCTGCATAGACTGATGACACTGTCACAGGATCCAAAAGAGTCAGCACAGAATTTCCTTTTCCGTGCGATTGAACTGAGGGAGAAACTGTATAAACTGGGTGATGAAGATGAAGGAGAAAAACTAAGCTCCGATTTGATTCAGAGACGATTTGTCCGGTCACTGGAGACAGGACTGATAAGTGATGCAGTGAAATTCCAGCTCAAGCCTTACCTGTCTGATCATCATGTCTCCGATGAGGTACTAATAGAACGTGTCAATGAGGCTGCAAATTTAGAGCAGGAGAGGCAGCAGAAGTTCAAAAAGACACTTGTGCAACGACCCCCCAGAATTAATGATGTCCAGGTAGAGGTGCCCCTGAATCTTTCCCAGTCTGCGTTTAGGGAGGGCGCTGAGCTACAACATGTGGCGACAGACATGGCTGACAAAATAGAGATCACCAGTAAAAATAAGAAATGTCAGGCTCGGTGCATGGAACAGAACATAGACTCTAGTAAGCAAATTGAGGATCTCAGAGCTGAAATAATGGAGATGAAGAAGGTGGTCATGGAGACAGTAGGGGCCAGTAAACAGCCACAGCCCGCCACATTCATGAACACCCCTCGCCAGAGGCCCTTTGGGTGTAGGTCTTGTCAAGAAGCACAAAGGGGTGAGTTGTGTACCCACTGCTACAAGTGTGGTCAGGAGGGACATCTTTCCCGGGGCTGCAGGCAGAGGAGAGAACAGGGAAACGAGAGGGGGCTGCGAGGTCGGGACCGCCAGTAGCCCCTCACCAGAGGTCTCAAGCCTGCCATGTAACTAACCCAACAGCTGCGAGAGGCAAAACAAACCTTAATCCTGTCACCTCTAGGGCAATCTCCACGGTGGAAAGCACCCCTGTCAGCTACCTTTCCCCTCATCGCAAAGCCAAGTTGTTAAACCTCATTGGGGACAGATGCCTGGTACAGTGCCTGTTTGATGATGTAGTTGTAGAAGCACTGTGGGACACAGGTGCACAGGCCAGTCTCGTCAATGAGAAATGGAGAAAGACTCACCTGCCTCATCGTGCAGTGCGTCCTATTGAAGAGCTGTTGGGACCAGGTACTTTGATTGGCCTTGCTGCAAATCAGACTGAAATACCCTTCTTAGGTTGGATAGAGGTAGAGTTTAAGTTGGCTGAAAGCCGAAACCCATCAGAGCCACTTCTAGCCCCTATGTTAGTGTCCAGCGATCCAAATGTGGCCGAGCAACCTATTATTGGTTTCAATGTCATCCAAGCAGTAATAAATGGGAGTGACAAAGGACAGTCAGTGCCACACATGATAGAAAAACTGAGTCAGGCTTTCTCTGTGACATGTGAGACAGCAAAGTTAATGATGGAGTTAATAAAAGATGATTCAGCTGGTGAAGTGGGAACCGTTCAGACTGGCAAGAAAATGATTCATCTGCAAGCTGAAAAGGTGACCACTGTGCATGTCAGAGCTTGTGCTGGAGTGCAGTTCAAAGGCCAGAGCCTGCTGTTCGTCCCCTGTGATCTTCCTGCCCTGCCTGATGGCACAACAGTCAAGGAAGGGTTAGTTACAGTGACAACAGGGCAATGTATGTATGTACCGATTCCCATTATGAATACCAACAGCTATGATATTATGTTGCATCCACGCACAGTTCTTGGCCACCTGCAAGCAATCAAAACAGCATACACAGTTCAGTCAGAACAGATGATTTCTCCTGAAAAAGACAAAGAACTCGAGTCTCAAGTCGAACACAGCAAGGCAGACACAGACAAGAGGGCGAGACAAAACCCACACCAGTGGGATCCACCTGTTGACCTGAACCACTTAGAGCCGTGGCAGCAAGAGAAAGTAAGGCAGTTGCTTAGAGAAGAGTGCCACGCCTTTGCCTATGATGAGGATGACATCGGGAGCATTCCGTCCTTGAAATTACACATCACACTGCATGACACCACTCCTGTTAAGAAAACATACATGTCTGTGCCCAAACCCCTGCACCAAGAAGTAAAAGAATATATTCAAGATCTACTGAACCGGGGCTGGATCACTCAGTCAAGGTCACCATATGCCTCACCCATAGTATGTGTTAGAAAGAAAGATGGCAGTCTGAGGTTATGTTGTGATTATAGGGAATTAAATAGAAAATCAGTTCCTGATCGTCATCCCATCCCCAGAATACAAGACATGCTAGACTCCCTTAGTGGTAGTTCTTGGTTTTCGGTCCTAGACCAGGGCAAGGCCTATCACCAGGGCTTTTTAGATGAAGAAAGCCAACCCTTAACTGCATTTATTACGCCCTGGGGATTATACCATTGGCTCCGTATCCCATTTGGACTTAGTTCAGCCCCGGCAGAATTTCAAAGAAATATGGAGGAGTGTTTGATTGGCCTTAGGGATATCATGTGTCAACCGTACCTGGATGATAACTTAGTCCATAGCTCCAGCTTTGAGACCCATCTCCAGTGCATCCGAACTGTGCTGCAACGATACCAGAAGCATGGTGTGAAATTGAGCCCACGTAAGTGTGAGGTGTTCAAAAGAAATGTGCGCTTTCTGGGACGCATGGTCTCAGGCGATGGATATACTATGGACCCTGCAGAAATAGCCCCTGTCCTTGCATTAAAGGACAAGGCCCCCACAACTGTAGGAGACTTGAGGAAGCTTCTGGGATTTCTCTCCTACTACAGAGCATACATACCCAATTTTTCCCGGCTGGCAAAACCGCTTTATCAGCTCTTGTCATCCAGTCCTGTGAAGCAAGCATCTGCATCAGGGGGAAAAGGGAAAAGAGGTGTGAGCTACAGACATAAAGGTAACCTTCCACCAAACTGTCCGATTGACTGGACACAAAGCCATCAAGATGGACTTAATTTTCTCATTGACAAGTTAACTGTTCCCCCTATTTTAGGATACCCTGATCTTACAGAACCCTTTACACTCCACTGTGATGCATCACAAGAGGGGTTAGGAGCGGTTCTCTACCAGAGGCAAAAGGGCAAGATGGTTGTGATAGGTTATGGCTCACGAACACTAACCCCACCTGAAAAGAATTATCACATGCATTCCGGTAAATTGGAATTTCTAGCACTCAAGTGGGCAATCTGCGAAAGGTTTAGGGATTACTTGTATCACGCTCCCCATTTTACTGTCTATACAGACAATAATCCCTTAACCTATGTCCTCTCCACCGCTAAACTTAACGCAACAGGCCATCGCTGGGTTGCTCAGCTTGCAGATTTTGATTTCTCCATAAAATACCGGCCAGGTAGACACAATGCTGATGCGGATGGCCTTTCTAGGATGCCCCTAGATATAGACACTTTCATGCAACAGTGCACAGAAGAGATCAGCCAAGAGGCCATTAGTGCATCTGTCGAAGGTGTGTCAGTGCAGAAGGAGGCACCCCATGCATGGGTCAGTTCAGTAAGAGTGGAAATGTTAGGTTTGTTGGCTGACTCCTCCCCAACAGACCTGGGCGAGCCACTAATGCCTAAACAGCTTGTGGAGAGTCAAGAGAGAGATCCAGTGATAGGGCCGGTCTTGGAAGCTAAAAGAAATTGTCAGTCTCCAACAACCAGATGTCTGAGCTCAGAACATCCAGATGTGAAAGCACTACTTCGTCAGTGGAGTAAGCTGTATCTTAACCAAGATGGAGTGCTTTACAGACAGTCAGGGCAGAGAAATCAGCTGATTCTCCCTAAAGAGTACCATCAAACAGTGTTTAAAGAGCTACATAAAGAAATGGGACACCCAGGTGTTGACAGAACCATGAATCTGATCAGAGAGAGATTTTATTGGCCCCGGATGCAGGGAGATATTGAACACTGGGTAATGCATGTTTGTGAGTGCCTGAAAAGAAGAAAACCATCAAAGCAAACTAGAGCACCACTCGTACCAATTGTGACAACAAGGCCATTTGAGCTAGTTTCAATGGACTTCCTACACCTAGAAACATGTAAGCATGGCTATGAATACATTCTGGTGGTTATGGACCACTACACACGTTTTGCGCAGGCTTATGCCACAAAGAATAAGTCAGCTAAAACTGTGGTAGAGAAGGTCTTCAACCACTTTGCCCTCTGCTTTGGGTTCCCAGAAAAGATACACCATGATATGGGCAGGGAATTCGAAAATCAGTTGATGGCGGAGCTACAAAGGTGTTGTGGGGTGCGCGGGTCTCATACAACCTGTTACCATCCACAAGGAAATGGACAGGTGGAGCGTCTCAATAGGACGTTGTTGTCCATGCTGCGTACCCTGACTAATTCAGAAAAGGCTGATTGGAAGAACTCCCTAGATAAAATGGTGCACGCCTATAACTGTACACGCAGTGAGGCAACAGGGTTTTCTCCTTACTATTTGCTCTTTGGCCGTTCTCCCCGTCTGCCCATAGACACCCTTTTCAATTTACCATCAGCTGAGAAGCAAGAGAGTTACACCGAGTACGTACAGAACTGGCAGGCCAGAATGCGCCAGGCATATGAGATTGCATCAAGAACAGCTGCCAAGGAAGCTGCAAGAGGGAAGCTGTGTTATGACAGGAAAATCCACGGGACTGATCTGCAGCCTGGGGGAAGAGTGTTAGTCCGGAATTTGTCTGAAAGGGGAGGCCCCGGCAAGCTGCGGTCGTATTGGGAGGATAAAGTTCATCGGGTGGTGCAAAGGAGAAGCAATGGCAGTCCAGTCTATGAAGTTATGCCTGAAGGTGGTGGAAAGACAAGGGTGCTCCACCGGAATCTGCTACTCCCATGTGACAGCTTGCCATTGGATGAACTGGAGGCAGATAGACAGAACAGGCGCCAGACTCGACAGAGACCACAAGGTACCACAAGGGAGAGACCCACAAGAAGGGTGAACAGAATACAATCAAAACCCATTGAACACACAGACAGCGAAAATGAAGATGAGTGTGAGTATGTCTGTAGATTTACTCATGACCGGTGTCAGTCTGAAGAGACTCAAGCACTCAACCCAGAGGCACCATTGTTTGTTCCAGACTCTGTAATAGCAGCGGAGAATGCACCAACGACACAAGGGGTCATGGATGCAGAGTTACTGCAGGCCTCTGACCAGGACACATGGGAAGGGGAGGATCCAACCCTGGCAAAGGGTACAGAGTCACTTGAACCAGAGGCGAGTGATTTAACCACATCAAAGACAGCAAACCTGGAAGGAACTTTGAACTCTGGAATGGATGACTCAGCGCCGACATCAGATGAGGAGCCTGACCTACAACCTGTGATTACTCACCCACAGAGAGAGCGCCGTCGGCCAAGGATGTTGACATATGAGGAACTGGGTAAGCCGTCTGTGGTGGAGGCTGGCATGAACAGTCTGCCGATAAGCTATCACCTTCCACCAGTTCACACCCTGTGGCGTCCCTGGACTGTGATGGACATTGATGTCCGTGGGTAAAGGAACATACACACACTCACACACAGAAAAAAATATTCAATGTGAAAAAGAAAAAAAAAATGAAAACAATGTCATTATGAGAACAGTGTCAGGAGAGTGACATGTGTCTTAGTAAACTAGCTCTCATTTGGAGCGTATTACAGGCAGATGTGTAAGCCAACAGGCTATTCTTATTACGATAAGGGACAAGGAGTTTTTGGTATGGCCAAGAGTGTTTAACAGGAAGATGGTTCATTTCCCCACCACCACTGCTTAGAGAATGTGTTGCAGTAATGCACTAGTGACTTTAAGAATGTGCTTGTTTCTACAGACTGTAGGCCTTTAGATGATGATTTATTTCTTTTGAAGTAATGGAATGTTGAGGACATTTTATTTGAGGGGGAGAGTGTAACAGCCTCAGTACAATGAGATTGACTGGGTGAAGGAAAAAGGGTTAAACACTGGGTTTTCTGTTTAGTTTCAGACTTTATTCGTAAGTACACCAGCCAGTCCACTAGGTGGCAGCAGTACAACAGAAATGTGAGTAGCAGGTCAACAGCACTCCAGCCGGTAGAGT
The DNA here is from genome assembly GCA_027497455.2 of Sardinella longiceps. NCBI lineage: Eukaryota > Metazoa > Chordata > Actinopteri > Clupeiformes > Clupeidae > Sardinella > Sardinella longiceps. Next base: position 3,882,050 of record JAODXP020000032.1, read on the forward strand.
AGAATTAATGATAATTCAGTGCTGGAGAGACACGTTTATCTACGCTGTTGCCCTGATGGTGTTTTTCTGTACTTTGCAGGTGAGCTGGTGTCAGTAATTGATTCTAGTATGATAAGAGGCATGTGTGAAGTAAATGTAATGAATAATGTAAAGCTACATGTTCACTTGTGTGAAATAAGTTAGTTTAGCTATGTTCCTGTTGCTAGCTGTTAGCTCGTATGTACTGGGCTGAGATCTTTTAGCGCGAGTTTCCCGGATGTGTTCGTTCATATGACTCGATTGAAATGAAAAGGAAGAGTAGAATTAATGATAATTCAGTGCTGGAGAGACACGTTTATCTACGCTGTTGCCCTGATGGTGTTTTTCTGTACTTTGCAGACTGTCAATAAATATACATTGTGAGAAGAAGTTCAAGCGCCCCTTTTGAGTTGTTACATGTTCATAATGCTTACCAGATTTGGATATATCTATGGCAAATAAAGACTCCGGTATACAATATTTCAGAGAATAATTTTCTAAACCACAAAATTAAATGGGCTTTGCTGTAAGTGTGTAATATGACAAAGGATGTAACTCTTATCCATGCTGATATAAAGACATAGAAATATACGCGATATAAAGTGGTTCTTGGCCACATGTAGTTTAGCTCTCTGAGGTAAAAAGGTTGGAGGACATAGGCTATACTCAGCTGGAAAAGACTAGGGCTAATTACTTGAATTGCCATCGTCTTGATAACATTTCAATGACGTGGGTGGAGACACGAAGTATGTCTCATTTTTGTTGTAGTGGTAGGCTACCTATTCTACAGAGACCATGAGAGAGCGCGGGCAGTGCACAGAGCGTTCATGCCATTTGAGGTGATGGCAGTCTGCGTGTTTCCATAAGATTCATACCTCACAGGGTTTTATTATTATTATTTATTTAGCTCCAAAAAACCAAGTCAGACAATGTAGTATCAACTTTTGCGCCCTCCTCAATCTGCATTTTGACTTTGTAATCAGGTGAGCTTGAGTGCTTATTTTTTAAAAGTATGAATTTCTCGCAACAAAACCTCTTTAATGTTCATTGGAAATCAGAATCTGTTATAATATCGCTAGTTTTCTTCTTAATTTTTCTGGTTGGCACCGTTGGAAACTGTTTGGTTCTCGCCGTGCTTTTGCGTAATGGGCAGATGAACACAAAAACGACCAACTTGTTCATTCTGAATCTGTGCATCGCGGACCTTAGCTTCATCGTATTTTGTGTGCCTTTGCAAGCGACCATCTACACAATGGATGAATGGGTTTTCGGTCCATTTGTGTGCAAGGCGGTGCACTTCATCATTTATCTCACCATGTATGCCAGCATCTTCACTCTCACCGCTGTGTCGCTGGACAGGTGCGTCTTTATTAAGTAATGTACTGTAGCCTTGCCTGGTTCTCACGCTTCCTGAACTGCTATGAACTGCTCAGTATGAGTAAATCATTCTCTTATTTACCATGCAGTAGCTTAAATGTTGTATATCTGGTATCTGTCCCTGTTTATGAGCGACAAAACAACAGACAAGAAAATTATAGTGCATGGGTCCTGTACCAATTAGTTAGACATATGTGAAAATATTAATGATATGCATGAAATTGACTTGAAATTATGTAATTAATTTGTGAACAGATATCTGGCCATTCGCTACCCACTGCGCTCCAGGGAAATGAGAACCCATAAAAATGCCGTTACGTCGATCTGTCTAGTCTGGGGTTTGTCACTGATTTTCTCTGGACCATACCTTAGCTACTATCAACAAATGGACCTAGACGACACTACAGTGTGCATCCCGGCTTGGGACCTCCACCATCGCCGGGCCATGGATGTGAGCACCTTCGTCTTCGGATACCTAATACCCGTGCTTGTGCTTAGCTTGACCTACGCGCGCACTATCCGCTACCTGTGGACAACGGTGGATCCCGTGGAGGACATGTCGGAATCCAAGCGAGCCAAGCGCAAGGTGACCAAGATGATCATCATCGTGGCCGTGCTCTTCTGTCTTTGCTGGCTGCCGCACCACCTGGTGATCCTCTGTATGTGGTTTGGCCACTTCCCGTTAAACCACGTCACCTACGTGCTCCGTATCCTTTCCCACCTTGTGGCATACACCAACTCCTGCGTCAACCCCATAGTCTACGCCCTGGTCTCCAAACACTTCCGCAAGGGTTTCCAGAAGGTGTTCAGCTGTGCGCTCAGGAAAAGGGTGGTAAATCGGGTCAATGTGGTGCAGCACGTTCATACAGTGAGCTTGGTTGAGGAGGCAGCCTCAAGTGAAGCCTCCAACCTGAGCGACAACAACCTCAAGGATAAGCAGTCTAATAAACAACAAGGCAAAGTGGCAAATGCGTTTGTGACATTTAATGTGACATAGCATATTTCTATGAAGATTTGTTAACAAAAAAGTGCACAGGCAGAAAGATCTTAGGATGATTAATGTCTGAAGACCAGAGGGCACTGTTAGTGACAGCTTACAGTGATTTCCTGTGATATGGCATTAACACTGTAAGTAGCCTAACATTTAAGGTCACTTAGGCCTACTTAAATAGTGACTGCTGTATGATTACCAGGACAAGGTTTCCGAGTTTCAGATTCACTGTACTAAGTAGAAGTTCTCATAATTTATTGACTTACAATTAAATTAAAGCTGTGCATGCTCACTTAGCAGTAGATATGTGTTCTTGCATCGTGAACATCAGGGCCGGTTCTAGCAGTTTTTGGTCCCCTTTTTCTAAAAATACAAGAGAAAAACTGAAGAAAAAAGTTTTGTATGTATTGTGATGCCCCCCTGATATTTGGTGCCCTAGGCGACCGCCTTATTTGTCTTTGCCTAGAACCGGCCCTGATGAACATCAAAGGTATCAGTGGGCCTCGTTCTTCCTCATCCTCATTAATTTTTTATTCATATAATAATATTTAAATCCAGCCATATTTGACAACTGCAGGACTTATGAAAATGCAACACTGGAATTATTTTTGATATACAAGTCACTTGAGAGCTCTTTTGTGTGCTTAGATTTGTGTGATTTTGTTTTATTGGTAAACAAATACAGGAAAACACAAATGCTAAATCTTGCAAACTGCATAAGTGGGTTCTAAAAACAATGAGGCCTGTTGTTGTTGGTGCCATTGTTTACCTACACCTGTTTTTATTAGTTTGTTTTGAAGTGGTTAAACAAACATTATATATTGAAAATATATTAATGATAATTTCTTACAGAATAACTGTAAAAATATGTACATTTTTTCTTTGGAAGTCTGTGACACTCCATACCCACAAATGTGTATTTTATTTATTTCTATAATATGAGTGTTTCAACTGTGGTATATTTTATTTTATTTACATACTGATCTAAATGTTTGGCTCAGAGGTTACTTACTACCAATAGGCTGTATGTCTTGAATAATATTTTATATCTGTGTAGAATTGCTTATCATGAATGGTTGCTGAATGGCATGAATGACTCACCTGTTGCTTTCTGCACCTCATGGGAGTTCCTTTGAAATTCTAGGTGAAAGATGCATCAATATTGAAAGACATTGTGAACAAAAGAGGGGTCGCTTCATGCAGACGGCTTGGTTTCTGTCTCTGAACACATAAAAGTACTGTATAGGGCCTACTGTACTTTTAACCCCTTGGTGCTTTTCTGGAGGACCTACTGTATGGGTGAGTGAGTAAAGTTGAAGGTGACTCACAAACCTCCCTGCTCCCTTATGTAATGTTGTTTGTCCACAGGGAACTGGCGAGGACAAACGGCTGTTTATTTTCAAGGAATTCTCTCTCTGTTCTCAGCCCCCTTTGGTCGTTCTCTGTGTAGCACTGGACTTGCTCAGCGGTTGCCTGGCGTCTGTGACGTTAATGGACCCCTCCATCTCCCTCTGTCAGTGGAAAAAGGCAGCGTGGATAGGGTCATTTAACGTTTGATTTGCCGTCGATCGCTGCACAGTCACACATAGGATGGCTCAATGTTGACTGTGTTGTGACAATAGACTGTCTCTGTCCTTGTGACACTTGGCCAGACATCTGTGGAACTGTATGAACCAAGAATAAAGTATTAGTCCATTTATTGTGATGTATTGTCTATGGTAATGACAAGCAGGATAATGGATGGTGTAGACCTGGCCTAAGGGGTCAAGTTGACACACAAAAAAAACCCATAAACCAATTTGCTAGCCTCAGCTGTCATCTTTTCTATAATTATGTGTTAGGGGAAATACTGGGTTGTCTTGACAAAAAGCATTTGCTCTTTCACAGAGACCAAATAGCGTCTCAGAGATTTTTTTTTTTCCTATCAAATCTTTCAGCATATTTTATCATTCTGAAGTCCTAACAAGCAACATAACCAAGCTAACCTGTAATTATGTCAGATGATTTAACACATCTTTGGGGCAATAGCACCATTCCTCATGACACCGGTATATTACTAATGACAAGATGTGTCAGAATGATCTTTGCATCAAAGCGTGGTAAAATAAGAGGTGGGTAATTTTGTGATCATGGAAAAGTGAGGTGCAATATGCAAAATTAGACGTTTAAAAGGCTGATTAGTGCTGTGGTATTACATTTCAAATCAGGATAATGCAGTGGAATTTGGCAAAGTTAATAGTTTCATTTGCATAAACTCCATTAAAGCTGTATTCGTCAAGTCTAATTCAGAGAGAATTTAGTTGAAAATTCAGAGGGTTTAGAAGGAGCCAGAGAGAATTCTGTTTTTTTTTCCTAAATAGCCTTTTTCATGTACTACTTCCACAATAACGTGACAATTCTACAAAAATTACTTAAAAAGAGTTGGCGAATACAGCTTTAAGAGATGGAATGGGATAAAATGCTGCTTAGGGACCCATAAAGGCTTTGGTCTTTCTGTTTGTCTATAATCTATATAGGCATATTAATCTTGATTGGTTCCGTTTTCATGACATTCATGGCATTGTGCTCATCTTGAAAATGGCTCAAACTAGACAAATACTATGGACTAGCTCCTTTATGTCTAACAACAGCGAAGGGTGAAGTAAACATGCATCAATTGCATGCATTGGTCATACATCCCTCTCCTGACCTTTTCCATATTGACATGGATTAGCCTATTGTGGATCTTGTTCAAGAAGCTACTTGATGTATGGGGAATAAGTGGGGATGTAGGGATAGGATAGGATATGGTCATTTGAGGAGAACAAAGCCAGCTTATTAGCATCAGAACACAATAAGGATGCAACCTATCCAAGCATCCATGTTCTTACTGGAGGAAATGAGTAGCGATCAAAGGAATAGTCCACCTTTTTATGAAATTGGGTTATTCACCGTCTTACCTGAAGTTACATATGTGGGTAAATGCATTTTGGTCTCAGTGCTCGTGTTTTGCTACCAGACTAGGAAAATGCATGCACTGAGATGAAAATGTATCCACATAATAGCAGGTGAGTGGGTGAATAGCCCAATTTCATAAAAGGGTGGAGTATTCCTTTAAAGGTGATTACTCAAGGCAACATTTTGTGATAAGATGAAAGAAAAGTTGGTGTCCACAGACCACACACTGTATTCTCTATATAGAATGCAGTTGGTGCACATCTCATTTTCTTTCATTTAGTACATTTTTTGGCCTGCACCTGCCCTCAGGGAGGTTGTCAGGAGAATGCACCATAGTGGCTCCACTCCGCTCAATTCTCATTTCTAATACTGAGCTGTGCGGGGTCACCGAACAGAGTGAGACACGGAAGCCACATTATTGCACCCGGACATCACCAACCTCAAGTTCAAGATGACAAAAAAAGAAAAGATATATGTTTGAAACAAACTGTAGCAAAATGTTTCAAAACAGAGAGAGAAAATGATTGCCAGTGAAAATGTTCCAGACATTTTGTACAAAGCGAAACGGTGTTAAAGCAGATGGTCAAATCAGGTTTTCAGATTGTGGGATGTGCATGCATTTATCTCAGTGGGGGTAGGACCTATGTGTCAATTTGCCCATTCAAGAAGAACATAGCCAGCTAATTAGTATCAGGGTTTTACCAGGACACAATAAGGACGCAACCTACCCCTGCATCCACATTCCTACTGGAGGAAATGAGTACCCATGACAACATTTTGTGATTAGGTAAAAGAAAAGTAGCCTGACATAGCCCGACCATAATACTGCTGTTCATCCGTATTCATGGTCTGGAGGTTCTTTAACCTGACGCGATTATACTGCGGAGGGAGGGCATTCACTTCTGGTTTGAAACAATTGGACAGCTCGTCTAATCAGCTTCGCTTATTGGCCGGTAGACTCTCTACCGATGTAAACACGCCCCAGAGGACCGTTCCCAGACCATGGATACGGATGAACATTCGTATTATGGGCGGGCTATGTCAGGCTAAAAGAAAAGTAGGTGTCCGCACACTGCCTTGACACCTCCTTTTCTTTCATTTGATAATTTTTTTTGTCCTGCATTTTGCCTCAGAGAGGTGGGATGTGCATACCATACATTTAAGGCTGTAAAACATTTTGTGATTAATCAGATTTTTTTTAATTGTTTGACAGCACT
>JAODXP020000032.1:3896775-3910042 GCA_027497455.2 Sardinella longiceps
GATTTGGATATATCTATGGCAAATAAAGACTCCGGTATACAATATTTCAGAGAATAATTTTCTAAACCACAAAATTAAATGGGCTTTGCTGTAAGTGTGTAATATGACAAAGGATGTAACTCTTATCCATGCTGATATAAAGACATAGAAATATACGCGATATAAAGTGGTTCTTGGCCACATGTAGTTTAGCTCTCTGAGGTAAAAAGGTTGGAGGACATAGGCTATACTCAGCTGGAAAAGACTAGGGCTAATTACTTGAATTGCCATCGTCTTGATAACATTTCAATGACGTGGGTGGAGACACGAAGTATGTCTCATTTTTGTTGTAGTGGTAGGCTACCTATTCTACAGAGACCATGAGAGAGCGCGGGCAGTGCACAGAGCGTTCATGCCATTTGAGGTGATGGCAGTCTGCGTGTTTCCATAAGATTCATACCTCACAGGGTTTTATTATTATTATTTATTTAGCTCCAAATAACTAAGTCAGACAATGTAGTATCAACTTTTGCGCCCTCCTCAATCTGCATTTTGACTTTGTAATCAGGTGAGCTTGAGTGCTTATTTTTTAAAAGTATGAATTTCTCGCAACAAAACCTCTTTAATGTTCATTGGAAATCAGAATCTGTTATAATATCGCTAGTTTTCTTCTTAATTTTTCTGGTTGGCACCGTTGGAAACTGTTTGGTTCTCGCCGTGCTTTTGCGTAATGGCCAGATGAACACAAAAACGACCAACTTGTTCATTCTGAATCTGTGCATCGCGGACCTTAGCTTCATCGTATTTTGTGTGCCTTTGCAAGCGACCATCTACACAATGGATGAATGGGTTTTCGGTCCATTTGTGTGCAAGGCGGTGCACTTCATCATTTATCTCACCATGTATGCCAGCATCTTCACTCTCACCGCTGTGTCGCTGGACAGGTGCGTCTTTATTAAGTAATGTACTGTAGCCTTGCCTGGTTCTCACGCTTCCTGAACTGCTATGAACTGCTCAGTATGAGTAAATCATTCTCTTATTTACCATGCAGTAGCTTAAATGTTGTATATCTGGTATCTGTCCCTGTTTATGAGCGACAAAACAACAGACAAGAAAATTATAGTGCATGGGTCCTGTACCAATTAGTTAGACATATGTGAAAATATTAATGATATGCATGAAATTGACTTGAAATTATGTAATTAATTTGTGAACAGATATCTGGCCATTCGCTACCCACTGCGCTCCAGGGAAATGAGAACCCATAAAAATGCCGTTACGTCGATCTGTCTAGTCTGGGGTTTGTCACTGATTTTCTCTGGACCATACCTTAGCTACTATCAACAAATGGACCTGGACGACACTACAGTGTGCATCCCGGCTTGGGACCTCCACCATCGCCGGGCCATGGATGTGAGCACCTTCGTCTTCGGATACCTAATACCCGTGCTTGTGCTTAGCTTGACCTACGCGCGCACTATCCGCTACCTGTGGACAACGGTGGATCCCGTGGAGGACATGTCGGAATCCAAGCGAGCCAAGCGCAAGGTGACCAAGATGATCATCATCGTGGCCGTGCTCTTCTGTCTTTGCTGGCTGCCGCACCACCTGGTGATCCTCTGTATGTGGTTTGGCCACTTCCCGTTAAACCACGTCACCTACGTGCTCCGTATCCTTTCCCACCTTGTGGCATACACCAACTCCTGCGTCAACCCCATAGTCTACGCCCTGGTCTCCAAACACTTCCGCAAGGGTTTCCAGAAGGTGTTCAGCTGTGCGCTCAGGAAAAGGGTGGTAAATCGGGTCAATGTGGTGCAGCACGTTCATACAGTGAGCTTGGTTGAGGAGGCAGCCTCAAGTGAAGCCTCCAACCTGAGCGACAACAACCTCAAGGATAAGCAGTCTAATAAACAACAAGGCAAAGTGGCAAATGCGTTTGTGACATTTAATGTGACATAGCATATTTCTATGAAGATTTGTTAACAAAAAAGTGCACAGGCAGAAAGATCTTAGGATGATTAATGTCTGAAGACCAGAGGGCACTGTTAGTGACAGCTTACAGTGATTTCCTGTGATATGGCATTAACACTGTAAGTAGCCTAACATTTAAGGTCGCTTAGGCCTACTTAAATAGTGACTGCTGTATGATTACCAGGACAAGGTTTCTGAGTTTCAGATTCACTGTACTAAGTAGAAGTTCTCATAATTTATTGACTTACAATTAAATTAAAGCTGTGCATGCTCACTTAGCAGTAGATATGTGTTCTTGCATCGTGATCATCAGGGCCGGTTCTAGCAGTTTTTGGTGCCCAAGGCCAGATTTGAGTTTGGTCCCCTTTTTCTAAAAATACAAGAGAAAAACTGAAGAAAAAAGTTTTGTATTGTGATGCCCCCCTGATATTTGGTGCCCTAGGCGACTGCCTCATTTGTCTTTGCCTAGAACCGGCCCTGATGATCATCAAAGGTATCAGTGGGCCTCGTTCTTCCTCATCCTCATTAATTTTTTATTCATATAATAATATTTAAATCCAGCCATATTTGACAACTGCAAGACTTATGAAAATGCAACACTGGAATTGTTTTTGATATACAAGTCACTTGAGAGCTCTTTTGTGTGCTTAGATTTGTGTGATTTTGTTTTATTGGTAAACAAATACAGGAAAACACAAATGCTAAATCTTGCAAACTGCATAAGTGGGTTCTAAAAACAATGAGGCCTGTTGTTGTTGGTGCCATTGTTTACCTACACCTGTTTTTATTTGTTTGTTTTGAAGTGGTTAAACAAACATTATATATTGAAAATATTGATGATAACTGTAAAAATATGTACATTTTTTCAATGTTTCTTTGGAAGTCTGTGACACTCCATACCCACAAATGTGTATTTTATTTATTTCTATAATATGAGTGTTTCAACTGTGGTATATTTTATTTTATTTTATTTACATACTGATCTAAATGTTTGGCTCAGAGGTTACTTACTACCAATAGGCTGTATGTCTTGAATAATATTTTATATCTGTGTAGAATTGCTTATCATGAATGGTTGCTGAATGGCATGAATGACTCACCTGTTGCTTTCTGCACCTCATGGGAGTTCCTTTGAAATTCTAGGTGAAAGATGCATCAATATTGAAAGACATTGTGAACAAAAGAGGGGTCGGTTCATGCAGACGGCTTGGTTTCTGTCTCTGAACACATAAAAGTACTGTATAGGGCCTACTGTACTTTTAACCCCTTGGTGCTTTTCTGGAGGACCTACTGTATGGGTGAGTGAGTAAAGTTGAAGGTGACTCACAAACCTCCTTGCTCCCTTATGTAATGTTGTTTGTCCACAGGGAACTGGCGAGGACAAACGGCTATTTATTTTCAAGGAATTCTCTCTCTGTTCTCAGCCCCCTTTGGTCGTTCTCTGTGTAGCACTGGACTTGCTCAGCGGTTGCCTGGCGTCTGTGACGTTAATGGACCCCTCCATCTCCCTCTGTCAGTGGAAAAAGGCAGCGTGGATAGGGTCATTTAACGTTTGATTTGCCGTCGATCGCTGCACAGTCACACATAGGATGGCTCAATGTTGACTGTGTTGTGACAATAGACTGTCTCTGTCCTTGTGACACTTGGCCAGACATCTGTGGAACTGTATGAACCAAGAATAAAGTATTAGTCCATTCATTGTGATGTATTGTCTATGGTAATGACAAGCAGGATAATGGATGGTGTAGACCTGGCCTAAGGGGTCAAGTTGACACACAAAAAAAACCCATAAACCAATTTGCTAGCCTCAGCTGTCATCTTTTCTATAATTATGTGTTAGGGGAAATACTGGGTTGTCTTGACAAAAAGCATTTGCTCTTTCACAGAGACCAAATAGCGTCTCAGAGATTTTTTTTTTTCCTATCAAATCTTTCAGCATATTTTATCATTCTGAAGTCCTAACAAGCAACATAACCAAGCTAACCTGTAATTATGTCAGATGATTTAACACATCTTTGGGGCAATAGCACCATTCCTCATGACACCGGTATATTACTAATGACAAGATGTGTCAGAATGATCTTTGCATCAAAGCGTGGTAAAATAAGAGGTGGGTAATTTTGTGATCATGGAAAAGTGAGGTGCAATATGCAAAATTAGACGTTTAAAAGGCTGATTAGTGCTGTGGTATTACATTTCAAATCAGGATAATGCAGTGGAATTTGGCAAAGTTAATAGTTTCATTTGCATAAACTCCATTAAAGCTGTATTCGTCAAGTCTAATTCAGAGAGAATTTAGTTGAAAATTCAGAGGGTTTAGAAGGAGCCAGAGAGAATTCTGTTTTTTTTTTTTCCTAAATAGCCTTTTTCATGTACTACTTCCACAATAACGTGACAATTCTACAAAAATGACTTAAAAAGAGTTGGCGAATACAGCTTTAAGAGATGGAATGGGATAAAATGCTGCTTAGGGACCCATAAAGGCTTTGGTCTTTCTGTTTGTCTATAATCTATATAGGCATATTATTCTTGATTGGTTCCGTTTTCATGACATTCATGGCATTGTGCTCATCTTGAAAATGGCTCAAACTAGACAAATACTATGGACTAGCTCCTTTATGTCTAACAACAGCGAAGGAGTGAAGTAAACATGCATCAATTGCATGCATTGGTCATACATCCCTCTCCTGACCTTTTCCATATTGACATGGATTAGCCTATTGTGGATCTTGTTCAAGAAGCTACTTGATGTATGGGGAATAAGTGGGGATGTAGGGATAGGATAGGATATGTCATTTGAGGAGAACAAAGCCAGCTTATTAGCATCAGAACACAATAAGGATGCAACCTATCCAAGCATCCATGTTCTTACTGGAGGAAATGAGTAGCGATCAAAGGAATAGTCCACCTTTTTATGAAATTGGGTTATTCACCGTCTTACCTGAAGTTACATATGTGGGTAAATGCATTTTGGTCTCAGTGCTCGTGTTTTGCTACCAGACTAGGAAAATGCATGCACTGAGATGAAAATGTATCCACATAATAGCAGGTGAGTGGGTGAATAGCCCAATTTCATAAAAGGGTGGAGTATTCCTTTAAAGGTGATTACTCAAGGCAACATTTTGTGATAAGATGAAAGAAAAGTTGGTGTCCACAGTTCACACACTGTATTCTCTATATAGAATGCAGTTGCTGCACATCTCATTTTCTTTCATTTCGTACATTTTTGGCCTGCACCTGCCCTCAGGGAGGTTGTCAGGAGAACGCACCATAGTGGCTCCACTCCGCTCAATTCTCATTTCCAATACTGAGCTTTGCGGGGTCACCGAACAGAGTGAGACACGGAAGTCACATTATTGCACCTGGACATCACCAACCTCAAATGAGGAAATGAGTACCCATGACAACATTTTGTGATTAGGTAAAAGAAAAGTAGGTGTCCGCACACTGCCTTGACACCTCCTTTTCTTTTGTCCTGCATTTTGCCTCAGAGAGGTGGGATGTGCATACCATACATTTAAGGCTGTAAAACATTTTGTGATTAATCAGATTTTTTTAATTGTTTGACAACACTAATATACACTGTCCCCTTAGCATCATCCTCACCTACAACTAGGATTGTCTTTCAAGATCAACAGCCAGACTTTTTAATTATTATATAAATTTTAAATATCACCAAATAAATTGCCACTTGTTTACTGGGATTATGGATGACATTATCACCAGACCTTCACATATTGATTAAATTTTTATGAACCAATAGCAAGCAAGCGCACAAGGGGAATTGCAAATTTAGCTAGGGCTTTGCAGCCCATTATATTGAAAGCCATTGAATATTTGCTTTTTATTGTCATGGATTTATGACTGCTCGGCGTCTGTTTGGCAGTCAGATCATTACCCTTCCCGGAGATATTTCAAAGGGATAATCAAGAGTGCTGGTGACCCAATATCATTTCACTCACTTTTATTACATTTATTAAAAATTATAGATAGCCATCTTGTGGTAAGAGCATGGCGGAGGTGGGCTATTAAAATTAGTAGGCTACTCTCAGTATGAAATTGCGCATGGGTTTCCTTTCATTGGGAGAGAGATGAACTGCTATTGTCTTAAGGCCAAGCTTCCATTAGTTTAAATAATAAGAGATGTTTAGGTAATAATCATAACGTTAAAATTTGATATTTTATGTGATGCTTCGCTACTGCTACTAAGTACATCTGAGGTTTGCTTTTTCTATCTTCTGATGACTATGAGTTTTCCTCTTATTTAAAGATGGCAAAACCTAGTATCAAAATGCACAAAAACTGGAAGGATATTTCATCTTTCACCAGAACACAAAGTAGCTGACAGCCTTTTCTGACATCTAATGATGACAAATGGCCCTATTTGACATCCAGCTAGTACACTGATTTGTGTTGGTGACATGTAGATAGCAGTGAAAACATAGCAGGGTTTTTTGTATTTTATAAAAACAATGTGGATAGGTTTTTACTGATGTGGTCTTTTATTTGACGATATAAGTCTGGAGATTTTACTGTATGCATACCTGGTACTTATAACATACCCTTGTTTAGATGAATTTAGCAAAGGAGAAATGTAGAGAGTGTATGCATTGGGAAAAAAAGAAATGAAAACAATATTGTAACAAAATGAGGATTGGTTTTGGTATTAGTATCATTATTATCATTTCTACTATTATTTCATGAAGTACTTGAAGTACATGCACTGTGATTATTAATACATGGAAAATAGACCACACTTTAATGCTGGCCTGGTTCAATAAGCTTTACAATGAGTTTTAAGGTCTACCATGTTGAATTCTGGCTATTATGGGGTCCCACTGGTTGTTTACCCTGCTGATATGACTGTTGTGTGGTTTAAAACAGTTGTAGGCTTATTACTTTTTATGTCCTCATTGTGTCAGGTGCTCTTGGATTTATGGGTGGAAAGTCTATAACGATTTTTTTTTAATCCAGGCACCCCAAAAACTCCACACAGAGGAGATATATAAGATTTTTAAAAGACTTTACTGATATTGCATAGCCTATTTCAAAAATAAAAAAATAAAATAAAATCCATCAGGGCTTTGATATACAACATAATTGTTGTATTTCTGTGAAATAGGCATCTCAGTATCTGCCATGCTGCATTTTGTACTCTCTCTCTCTCTCTCTCTCTCTCTCTCTCTCTCTCTCTCTCTCTCTCTCTCTCTCTCTCTCTCTCATTTGCAGGGGAAAGAATCAGTCTGTGTCTGCCTCCTTGCTATCCTCTGTGTCGTCTAATCGTCTGTGAAGGGATCGAAACTGAGCATGCACTCGCTCGTTTCTCTCTCCTCTGAACTAGATGCAGTCCACGCTGGTGAGGGGGGCATCATCAACCTGCATTACACATAATCAGCCTGCTTTATTGTTGGACCAGACTTCTCCTCCTGGTCTGATTACTGACACTGAGGCTGGCTTTACACGACGACGCTCCCGGGTGAAACCGACAAAATATTTTATCAGATGTGCCTTTCTTTTAGACGGCGACGGGAGTTTTGGGGCTTAAAAACGCAAAAAAGTGAACCCACCCTCCAGAGTGGAAATCTTAAAGACGCTCCACCGTCGCGTTCCCGTCAAAAGGGTTAAAAACGCAAAAGTGTGGTCTGAGCTGCTCACGCTGGCTATCCTCGCATACGCGTTGACGTCATAACCATGTGCAGTACAGCCAAACAATAACAAACATGTCGGATTATTTCCATCATTCATACATTCAAGTGGCCTTAGCTGCTTTAGTTGTTATTCAGGAGTCCTTTCAGCAAATAAGCCGGGTAATTACTGATATATCAGAACAGAGAAGGCGAATTAATTACCTACGGCAGTTGTTGGATGCTCCAATTCGTCGTAGGCGAACCAGACAGTTATGGATAAGACCGGGGAGAACTAGTCTATGGTGGGATAACTTTGTTCGAGGCGAAGTTGACGACAGAGCATGGCGAGAAAACTTTCGCATGTCCAAGGATTCGCTTGTCGCCTTGAGTGAGGAACTTCGCCCATACATAGAGGGCGAAACAACTAATATGAGAGCTCCTGTGGGGGTCCTGAAAAAGGTAGCGTGCACGTTATATTATTTAAGTGACGAGGGACGGCTTAGGAAGACAGCGAACGCCTTCGGCTTATCACGTCCAACTGTGTCCGTCATCATAAGACAAACGTGCAAAGCCATAACGGTCCACCTCGGTCCGAAATATATCCGGTTGCCTTTTACTGTGCCCGACACAGAGGAACTCGTATCTGGATTTCTGCGAGATCATGGGATGCCCCAATGTTTGGGAGCGGTAGATGGGACGCACATTGACATTAAACAGCCATCCGTCAATGCCATGGATTACATAAACAGGAAACACAGGTTCTCCCTGAACGTACAAGCTGTGTGCGACTACAAATACAGGTAGGCCTAATCAAAGTTTTTGAGCTCTCTTGTGGGGGGGCAGTGTGCTGTGAGGCAGTGGCATACAGTACTGATGATTCAGAGGGTGGTGGGCAGTGTGTTGTATGTAAGGAGTGTGGCTTCCTTTGATGCAGTGAGCACTTTATATATCCCACATTTCTTCATGCAATCCACAACACTCAGACTTCTTACTTTTCACACATACACTCACTCTCTCTCCCTCTCTCTCTCTCTCTCTCACACACACACACACACCTGACTGCCCTCCTACCCCACCTTAACCAATTCCCCCACTTCACTGCATCATAGGAAGCCACATTCCTTACATACAGCATACTGCCCACCCCCCTCTGAATCAGCAGTGCCCCCTCCACACAGCACACTCTATTGTCATTAAAGATGGTAAAGCACTTTGAGTTCAAATATGCTGTTTGCTTGCCTTATAGATTCATGGATGTGGTCATTCAGTGGCCTGGAAGTGTTCACGATGCGCGTGTCTTCGCCAATTCCAAAGTGAACATGTACCTCAAGACTGGGAAGATACCCTCACTTGAAAGGCAGATTGTGGAGGAAGAGGAGCCAATACCTATCTTTCTCTTGGGGGACCCTGCTTACCCCCTTCTCCCTTACCTTATGAAAGAGTATTCAGGTGGAGGCTCTACCCCATCAGAACAATACTTTGGACTCAGTTTGTGTAGGGCCCGTATGGTAATTGAATGCTCATTTGGTCGTCTCAAGGCCAGGTTTGCAGCCCTGAGGCGTCCCATGGACATAAACCTTCGCGATCTGCCTAATGTCATTTATGCCTGCTTCGTCCTGCACAACTACTGTGAGGCCTGTAACGACACTGTGGATCACCAAGTTGAGCAGGAAGCCATACAGTGTGACAGGGATCTGCAGCCTCCCACCCAGGCAAACACATATCTGACTGACAGTAATGAGGTGAGAGGAAAGAGAGTGAGGAGAATCCTCACAAAATACTTTGACCCTTAATGGCCAATGGACTAGACTCTGCACGTGTTGACACTGGACAGTGACTAAGGTGGCTACTGACTGTATGTTCTTTACAGCAAGGTGAGCACTGGATCCATGAGGACACTGTGATTTATGCAGATCAGTATAGCTATTGTGTATTCAGTACAGCATTGTTAAAATTACTTTTTTGATTGAACTAACAAGCCACTTGTTTTCCTTTAGTTATTAGTCCAGCAAACTTGTTCTTTATTTTGACTTCTATTGCAACAACAACAATACAAAAAGATCCCATGAATAATAAAGTGCCATATTCATAAAGTGTCATATTCAAGTTTTTTCACTCCAGGGCAAACATCTCTAACAGAACTGAACGTGGGCCTCTGCCCAGCGGTTGAGAAAGAATGAAGTGCTTAAACAGTAGGCAGGTTTTGAACGAAAATAATAATATTACAAAATGTAAACTTGGTATCACTTTGTCTATGACAATGACAAAAGGTCGATGTCTTCCTCATTGGAGTGTTCCTCTTCTAGTAGTTGTCTGTAGGAGGATGGAGGTACAGCTGGGGCCATTGGCTGAGCAGTGTATGAATGAGCAGGGACCATTTGTTGTGTTGTGTATGGATGTGCGGGGGCCAGGTGTTGTGGTGTGTATGGATGTGCGGGGGCCATGGGTGGTGGTGTGTATGTATGTGCGGGGGACATGGGTGGTGGTGTGTATGTATGTGCGGGGGGGATGGGTGGTGGTGTGTATGTATGTGCGGGGGCCATGGGTGGTGGTGTGTATGTATGTGCGGGGGTGATGGGTGGTGGTGGTGTGTATGAATGTGCGGGGGGGATGGGTGGTGGTGGCTGAGAGGTGATGTGTCTCACAAGGAAATCAAAGCTATGGCTTATCCTTATTTGAGCCTCTGCAATGGTGTCCAGTCTCTCTTTGTTGCTCCTTTCAGCCTCCTCAATGATGTCTACGATCTTCTTTTTCATGTCGAGGTCAGTCTGCACTGGATCCACCCTTAGTCTCTTCTGGAGCCTTTGACTTCTATGACCATCAAGCCTTGCCTTAAGAAGAGCAGAGAGCAGTCATTAGCTAATGATATCTTTGGTATTGATAGTGATGAATCATATGGCATAGTGTATGGTGCTTGTTGTAATATGAATGACAGATGACAGTAGTATGATTAGATAGATAGATAGATAGATAGATAGATAGATAGATAGATAGATAGATATAGATAGATAGACAGTGGTATGATTAGATAGATAGATATTTTTGTATTGTCTTGTAAACATACCTGAAGTAGATCTCTCCTGGACTGGACTGAGGTCTGGGGGCTGACTATTGACTCTTCCGGCGGATCAGACGATGTAAAGCTCGACTCGCTAGCACTATCCACGGTGTTGTTTACTTCAGATGTTTCGACACCATCCTCTATTGTGCTGGTGGCTGGCGACCCACCCCATATGTCATTGCATATATCAAAATAAAGCGAGATCACTCTACCATGGCCACTCCGCCGTTGAGTATCGACAGCCTGCCTATACTTTGCCCGGACTCCTTTCAGTTTTGATGCTATCTGTGTTTTGCATATAGCCTCCTTCTCATGGGGATACGCCGTCCCTCCAGGTGCAGGATACTGATTCAGAAATTCGGTCCATATATCCACATATTTGGACTGACAGGACTCCCAGTCCACTCCATCTTGTGCCTTTGTGGACTTGTAATCCAACGTTGTTTGTAGCAGTAGCTCGACCTCCTCGTCTGTCCAGACAAAGTTGTCTGACTTTGCTCGCTTCTTCGCCATGTTTTGTTTTTTGACAGTCGGCTATTTCGCGCTACTACGGTGAGAAGGAAATTTCAACGCATGCGCGCGCTCTTGGTGTTATTGTATGCCAGTGCTTCACAGTACCACCTAGCCACCTGGCATGCACACTACATCAAATTTCACACACTTTTGCGTCACCGTCTGCATGCAGATTTCCACCCAAAGACGCTCGTATAAACGCGAAATAAAAAGTGGCAACACAACGCCACTTTTGCGGATTGTGTTCAGATTGTTGTCGTGTAAAGCTAGCCTGAACAAAGAGGCATGCAAGTGAAATGAAATGGGAGGGGAAAGGGATTTGTTAAAGTACACTTCGGGGTGCGCTGTGCACATCCAAAAATGTTTCAGTAGGTGTTAAATCAAAAAGAACATGCTAGTGAAAAAGGAAAAAAGATTTGCACACTGCCTTTGAATGACAAAATTTTTAATAGGAAAAAGACAACGTTTCAATCTTACCTTTTTCACGAGATAGGGCTTTATTGTAAAATAATCTGACCCCTCTGAACATTTTAGTACACACTGACATGCATTAGACAGAGAGGGCAGGGACAATACCTCTCTAAAAACCCTATTAGAAAAGAGTGGAGATTAATCCCGTTTGGTTATGAGCAAAAAAATAACATCCAGTCAGAGCAACAGAGTCCTTTTTTGCTTATATTCTTTTATCTTGCGAAAGATCTTACAATACTTCAAAGTAACTCGACAAGATCTGCACTGTGAGATTATTGTAAGAAAGAGAAATGATAGGAGGGATGGCAAAGCAAATTCTTAATGAAAAAAAGTGGACAATATAAAGGGTCTTGTAGTTTCCAAGGCAACCTTGAACAGCGCTGAGCTTTTTGACTGAGCCACCTGCTGCTCCCCTCAAACTTGGATAGTAATTTTATGTAAAAATAAATAAATATAATTTTGGTCTAGTTGAGTGTGCAAAAGTGTTAAAGAATACTGTATATCATGGTGTGGGAATTTAAACTTTTTAAAACTAGATGTACCGCTTGGCGGTACAAAATATGACCGCCGCTCAGTTTTGCACATTCTCTGCATATATATGATGCTTGTCAACTTGTTTGTATCTCTCTCATGTTATAATTGTGTGTCTGCATGAGTGAGTTTGCTTTTGTGTACAAGTATAAGAGTGTGTGTGTGTGTGTGTGTTTATGTGTGTGTGTGTGTTTATGTGTGTGTGTGTGTACCCGTGCGCATGTGTGCTTATGTGTACAGTATGTATACAGTATGTAGTGTGTGTGTGTGTGTGTACCCGTGCGCATGTGTGCTTGTGTGTATGTAGTTATATATGAGCACTATGGCAAGCCGTTCAGGAAAAAAACCTTGAATATATTGAATGAAGTCCTGAATATATTGAATGAAACTCCGGATATATTGAATGAAAGAAAACCTTGAATATATTGAATGAAACTCCGAATATATTGAATGAAAGTCCAGAAATTTCGGTGGAATTCTTGGATTCTCTCATAGACTTCAATGTTACAGAATGAGCTTCTCCACTGCATAAATTCGAGCGCCGCCCAGAACTACCTTATTTGGCATTAGCCTCATGACTCCAGGAAGTGGGTGCTCATGATTTATCCCTGTAAAGAAGGATCTCTGGTACCGCTTGGGTGGAGTGAATGAGTAAATGAGGCAAAAATATTAACTAAATTATAGTTTTATTAATAATTTCATTGATTGCAGCAGCAAGGTAAAATAGTTTAGTTAAGTCACAGTCAGTTATTTTGGCCGAGTAGTAATCCAGCTGCGTTACCACCTGTACAGCACAGGAAGCGGCGACGATCCCACTGAAGGTTGGCGTAGCAGCTAGCTAGCGGCGACGATCCCACTGAAGCAGCAACGATCCCACTGAAGGTTAGCGTAGCAGCTAGCTAGCGGCGACGATCCCACTGAAGGTTGGCGTAGCAGCTAGCTTCAGTGGGATCGTTGCCGCTTCCTGTGCTGTTCACTGGTAGTGGTAACGCGGCTGGATTAATTACTACTCGGCCAAAATAACTGACTGTGACTTAACTAAACTATTTTACCTTGCAGCTGCAATCAATGAAATTATTAATAAAACTGTAATTTATTTAATATTTTGCTTCAT
>JAODXP020000032.1:3910142-3915142 GCA_027497455.2 Sardinella longiceps
GTGTGCCTCTGCTTTGTGTTCACAGACGCTTCCTGACCACAACTAGTGTTCAACAGTAACGGACAGTGGTCACTGAAATTTGAAGCTCATCTGAATCAGTTCAGTTTGGAGGAACATTCAGAAAATGGAACTAGAACCAAGAAGACGACGTAGCAAGCCACTTCCACCAGATCTGAAGGAATTAATTGACAAACTAATCACACTTTCCAATTCATTTATCCAAAACTTTAATGATCAAAAGTCAAAACTGCAACAAATTGTAGAGTTGTTGATGGGACTTGCAGAAGACATAAAAGCAATGCATGAAAAAACTGACTCAATGAGAAAAATAGGTGTTCTAGCAGCAGGAGTAGGATTAGTTGGAGCCTGTGCAGCTCCTCTCACTGGAAGGCTGAGTTTAGCAGCTGTTCAAGCCATTGGTCCAATAGCAAATGGTATTGCTGCTGCCATTGCCATTGGCCGTTTGAATAATAGAGCAAGAGCTGAGGACATTGAGGCCAGAAACAGAGCTGAAAATGCTGGAACTGATGCTGATGGAGATGTTGAAGAAAATGGAAATATGAGTGCTCCAGCTACTGGCTCACTCACTAGAACTGGATCAGCTGTTGCTGGTGTTGGCGCTGCTATTGGACCTGGAGGTCAAGCTGAGGATAGTGAGGCCAGAAACAGAGCTGAAAATGCTGGAACTGATGCTGATGGAGATGAACATGTTGATTATCCAGCTACAGACTCACTCACTAGAACTGGATCACCTGTTGCTGGTGTTGGCGCTGCTATTGGACCTGGAGTTCAAGCTGAGGATATTGAAGCCACAAATATAGCTGAAAATGCTGGAGGTGATGGAGATGGAAATGTCGCTACAGCTAGAGACAAATTCACTAGAGCTGGATCAGCTATTGCTGGAGCTGCAGCTGTGGCATTGGGATTTGGAGCCCTCCTAACAGCTCCCATCACTGGAGGGCTGAGCTTAGGTGCTGGAGCTGCTGCTCTAGGCGGAGCCACTGTTGTTGGTGTAAACATTACCAAAAAAATAAGGGAAAATGGAAGTGCAAAAGTAGCAGAAGAACAGGGAAAGGCTTTCTTGGAGATAGTTAGGCTACTGAAGGAGACGCTGGAGGAGATCAGCATAACCTGTGAGAAATTGGAGGTGGCATCTGCTGAAGCTCAAGCCAAACACACTCTGGCAGAAATGGAGGAGTTCCAGAAGCTTCTCAAACAACTGTCTGAACTGAGGGGAAAGACTGAGGTAGCTGTAGATGTAGCAGTGGCAGTGATGCACGTGATAAATGATTTAATTATATTAATGGTTGATATTTTCAGTGTGACTGGGACCCCAGACGAGGATGAAAAGTTAAGAAACTGCATCTTCCAATCAGCCCATCAGAGCCAGCAGGTCATTAATCAGTTTGATGACATGTCACAAGCACTTCAAAACTTTAAGGAGAGTGGATAGTCTCATTTGTTTTTCTTAAAATGTAATTCCATACTTGAAACCAGGGTCTTTTAGTTACTATATACACTTGCAGTTAAATGACTAAATGTAAAAACAATAATGACAATAGTACATTTTAAAGGCATAAAGAAAAAAAGAAAGAAAAAAAATTGACAACAGCGGGTTGCACTAGAATGGCACCGAAAACAATGCCTACAAGAGTGACTGCTATTCCCAGGACACCTACAAAAATGACAGTACCTACAAGAGCACCAACCACAAAACCCACATAAGCACCTGGAAGACTTATTATGCCTACAGTAAGAATCAAGAATTCAAATATATCTGTGAGATCAAAAGAAGAATTCTCAGTCAATTCTGAGGCACTGACAGCAAAAACAAGAGCACCTAAAAAGCCGCCAAGAAGATCACCTATGAGAACGGATGCATTTATAACAATGTTTGCCTCTAGTTCAGCAGCTGCATGAGGAAGTGTTCCCAAAAGAGCACCTCCAAGAACACATACAGGAGCATCTGCACCTACAACACCTCTGACCACAGCCACACCTACAAGAGCAGGTGCACCGATGATAACACCTAAAATAGCACCTACAAAAGCACCTAAACCAACACCTGCACCAGTAGCTTCATCTCCAAGGCAACCTGCACCTACATACACACCTGCAAGAGCTGCTGCTCCATGAGCAACTACTGCTGAACCACCAAACTCACCAAATAGGGCACCTAGCAAACCTCCTGTAAGACCTCCTCCAATAACCCATGCTGGAGCCTGTGTACCTGCAGATGTTTTAACAACACCTACACCTGCAAGAGCACCTGCAGGAGAACATACAAGAGCAGGTGCTCCGATGAGAGTACCTAGAAGCGCACCCACAAGAGAACCTTGAAGAGTATGTGCACAAGCGTTTCTATCTCCAACACAAGAAAGACTTACAGAAACTGCTACAAGTGTAGTGGCACCATCAGTGGCAGCTGCTCGGTAACCAAAGGCACCAACAACAGCACCTAACAAAGCACCTGTACAGCAAAGCAAAACAGGTGCAGAGGTGTTTGCTCTTCTGGAAGCATTTTCACCTAATTGAGCACCCAAAAGAACAGGTGCACTTGTGAGGCTACCTATAAGAGCATAGACAGGAACAGATGCACCTACAAAACCACCAACAAGAGCCCCAAGTAAAGTCCCTATAAACGCACCTAAAAGGATCCTCTCTCGAGTGATTTTATCCCCAAGGCAAGCTGCACCTACATAAACCCCTACGAGAGCAACTTTGCCATCATCAGGTACTAATGTACGATCGAAAGACCCAATACGACCACCCAAACAAGCGCCTCCATAAGCAAACACAAGACCACCTACAAGAGTAGCCACAGAGGCTGCGCTTGCAGCAATGGCTACACGATCGAGAACAGCCAAAAGTGCTCCTACAAGAGCTCCAATGATAGCCACAGCTCCTACAGCACCAACTACAGCAGATGGGCTCAGCAGATGGACTCCTTGGAATAGATGAGCAGACAGGGAGAGTCCAACTATTCCTCCAGTTACAGCTCCTACACTGACTGTTCTGTCATCCTCCATCAGTCCATCATGAAGACTCAACAGCTCTTAGACAAACTGGGTAATATTACAAGGATTACAAGCTGTCTGACAAATTGGGTAATCGTACAAGGATCACAAACTGTTGAAGGATCAGAAACTGGTGAATTTTTCCAGGGTGACAAGCTGTGGGACAAACTGGTCAATCTTGCAAGGATCCCAAGCTGTGTCTTCTTTTTTGGCCTTTCATCAAAGTTTCTCTCAAGCTAAAACGTTTCCTCTGGTTCTTTTGGTTGACCTCTGACTTCCACAGTTTGAATTTTTAGGGCAAATTAATGCTCTTCTTTGAGGTTTTTGTTTTTATTGTGGCTGGACGGCATAAACTTTGATCAGGAAGACTCTGTGAGTCTCTGTGTTATGTTAGTCGAAATGTTAGTCGATGTTACTGCACCTCAATAAAGGAAAGTTTTAAAAAAATCTTTGAGTGCTCCGGTCATCCCTGGGTCTAGTCTGTAAGGAAGTAGCCCAGCCAGCTTTTGTGGAAAGTACATATACTGTTGTTATGGAAACAGTAAGTGCTGTAGACTATTGTTCAAGCGACCCAATCAACTTTCAGTTTCTACAGTTTCTGTGAAATCACATGATCTGGGGGAAAAAAATCAACCAATCAGACCCCACACATAAATCATTTGCATTAAATATTATAGTCTACAAAGTATAAAACTTTGTATAAATGCAGTGTATTGTGGCACATCAATTTAACCAGATAGAGCACTACATTACTATAATTTAAAGGAATCCCAAAAGGAGAGGGAGAAAAAAAAAAGATTTTAAGGCCATATGTCCAAATGTTATAAATCACTTCTCCATATGGATTAGCTATAGTTTTTCAATACAAATAAATGATGGGTAAATGCAAAGATTTCTGCCAGGACTTTAAGAAAACTATTGTTACAAAGCATATCAATGGGGTTAGCTAGCATACCCAGCAATGGACTTCTAAAGCTATCCCGATGAGAAAAAAGATAACGTACAGATGATCAGCAAAGTATAGCTAACTGACCTTAAGGCTGGTGTGTGTCTCCTTCAGCCAAGTATTGGACCCTAAAGAGATCAGTGATTCCCATGTAGGTCCATCTCTACTACTCTAACCCTGCTCAGATTATAGCCTGTTTAGCACTTGACTCTGTGATTGAGGTCTGCATCTGTTACGTTATGACAACATGGTGTAATTGCAAGGCACTTGAAGTGCTCTGCAGTGACGAGGGGAACCTCACTAACCACCACAGCCTATACGTGTCTCGGGGGTCAGACACAGTTCAGCTGCACCGCTCAGGTTAAGCCCTACTGAGCATGCTCACAACCACACATGACGCACTTAGAAGCTGTATGTCTTTTGTTTCTTTTCAGATGACCCAATCAGCTCTCAGTTTTGCTCCATCTCCTGTGAAACCTCATGATTTGAGACACGTGTTCCAGATGTGTATGCTGTATATATAACTTGCTATATACAGTATACAGTACTGTATACATGATCTGAGACACGTGCTTCAAATACATATATATGTATACTGTATAACTTGCTATACAGTATACAGTATACAATCTGAGACGCAACCCAAACCCAAAATAACAGTATACATTGTCCATCAGATACACACACATAGATAGATTGATAGATAGATAGATAGATAGATAGATAGATAGATAGATAGATAGATAGATAGATAGATAGATAGATAGATAGATAGACAGACATGGTTTACAAATATTTTCAAAGGTGATGTCAACGAGTAGAGATGAGGACCTGCTGATTCAAGGATGACTATACCATGACAAAATTTCACTTGGTTTCATCACAGGTGTTTGAGGATTGTTTTTACAAACAAATCATGATAGATTAAGACACATTTGTTATGTTTGTTTGTTTATTTGTTTGTTTGTTTGTTTGTTTGTTTTTGAATGGTTCAAGGCTTTACTCGGCTCCATGGTACTACAAGTGGATGGATCAGT
>JAODXP020000032.1:3927642-3975142 GCA_027497455.2 Sardinella longiceps
CTATCTATCTATCTATCTATCTATCTATCTATAGTTTGTAGTTCCTTCTACTTCTCCTTCTACTTCTCCTTCATTTGTTCATCTATCGATCTTTCTATCTATATATCTATCTATCTATCCATCCATCTATCCATCCATCCATCCATCCATCCATCCATCCATCCATCCCTCCATCCCTCCATGCTAAAGCACTTACCTGCCACATCTGCAGTAGCTGAGCTGCTCTTCTGCAGGTTTCCTATCTCTGCCTTACAGGTGTAAGTCCCTGAGTCAGTGGAGGCAGTGCGTAGTGTGAGGGCGCAGTCTCTCTTCGCCTTCTCCTGGGCCACAATACGACCGCCTTTCGTGATCAGGAGTTCCAGTTTGGAGCGCTCCGATCTCGGTATCTTGTCGAACTTTGGCACTGTGCAGGTTACTCTCAGGAGGTCACCTTCCACGATGCCAGATGGGGGGTCAAAGCTTATGGTGGGAGTGATCTCCATCTCTGCCAGGGACACGACAATAACAATAACAACAACAACAAGGGAGAAAGGAAGAAGACAAAGTCATGACATCATATTTGAACAAAAATCAGATGATTACAGTAAAAAAAAAAAAAATCACAGTATATATGAAATATAGCATCAGACTCAAGCTTGAGAAAGAATCACAGTCAGACAGATTGTCTAGAATAACTACTACTGCTTGATTTGGAAGGAGATCAAATTCAGTCTCAATGTCCTTCCTGACAGTCACAGATTTGGTTAGATACTGTAGGTACAGTATTTGTAATATATCTTTAGTGTTTACTGTAGTCTTAACTGAGTGGTCTGTCACAAGTGGCGTCTCAATGATGCAAATGAGCCTCTGAAACTGAATCGCTGAACAGCAAGACTCAGTCAGGTCTGTGTAAACTCAAGGCTTAGGTCTAAGTGAAGACATTGGGATTAGGCCAAATAATTCATTGCGAGAGACAGTAAAGTCAAGGAGGACATTGACACTAATTTCAGTAATGACCCAGTAGTGTATTGAATTTCCCCCTGGGGATCAATAGAGTATCTATCTATCTATCTATCTATCATGAGATCGAGGTGGGTGGGTGTGTGAGGTGCTAGATTCAGGCTCTTACCGTGGACAATAACCGTGACGATGTTGCTCACGTTGGATTGTCCAGCATGGGGGTTTCTGTCTAGATTGTTCTTGCAGTAGATCTGAGAGCTGCCT
The DNA here is from genome assembly GCA_027497455.2 of Sardinella longiceps. NCBI lineage: Eukaryota > Metazoa > Chordata > Actinopteri > Clupeiformes > Clupeidae > Sardinella > Sardinella longiceps. The sequence goes on from JAODXP020000032.1 coordinate 3,928,846, forward strand.
GGCTTGAGCTGGTTGGCGATGGAGGTTTCTTTACCAGGGGCTTCACTGGCGATGGTGAGCGAGTACCCGTCGTTTATGTATATGTGTGACAACAGGGTGCCCTCCTCACCGGGGGCCAAGCAGCTCACACTGACATCCTCACCTTCAGATACCTCACGGGCCGATACAGACAGGGTAGGAGTCAGCAGACCTGGAGGGGTCATAGTAATCAATACACATGATCGTCAAAGTGCTCATTTCACACCTAAACATTCAGACATTCCATTGAAGTACCCCATTTTTTTCAAGTCAGAAAAAAGGGATGAATTCAATGCATTTCAATGATAGAATGTTCAGTTTACTACCACGGAATGGTATTAGAATATCAGAATATTCAGGTGTGAAATAAGCCTATACAGGAAGTGTGATGGTTGATGGACAGACAAAAGGAAGGATGGATGGATGGATGGACAGATGAATGGGTGTGCTGGATGAGAAAGGGAACTAAACTGACATAATAGGGCTGTGTAGGGGTGGAGGGGGATTCCTGTGGTGAACTAAAGAACTATACTGAAATACATGTAGGCATAATACAGGGGATCCTGTGGTGAACTAATCTAAAGAACTAAACTGAATGAGGCTGAGGGGGTCCTTGGAAGTGAACTAACCCTCTACCTCAAGTTAGGGGAACTCTAAGCCTAGGGTTGCATTGGGAGTTGTAGGGGAACTAAACTGAAATACTAGGGTCGAATAGGGATGGAGATGGGGCTGATGGTTCTTGTGGTGAACTGACCCAAGACGGACAGACTGATCTCCGGGCTGCTCCTCTCCTTCTCCAGCACCCGCACATGGCAGGTGTAGCGGCCGGAGTGTGTGGCACGGGCGGGGGAGAGGCTGAACTCCACCTGGCTCTCGCTGGTGTTCCTGGTGTAGAGCACGCGGTCCTGGTTCAGCTGCAGGGTGAAGGTGTGGGGCAACCTCTGGGGGGCGCTGTGACTTACCTACAACACACACAACAACAACACAGCATCGCTTTGGCTCCTGCCATACACACACACTGCACACATTCCTACATATACACACACACACACTGTGCACACACACATACACACACACTTACACAAACACACACAGTGCACACATTCCTACATACACACACACACACACACACACACACTTACACAAACACACACACACACACACACACACACACACACACATATGTGCATACACAAACATCTGCACACACACTACACACACACACACACACACACACACACACACACACACACACACACACACACACACACACACACACACACCTGCAAACTTGTGCATACACAAACATCTGCACACACACTACACACACACACACACACACACACACACACACACACACACACACTCAGGCACAATGTGGCTCACCTGTACGTGGCATCGCAGCATGACATTGGTTCCTGTCACCACCGTAGAATCGGGAGTCAAGGTCAGGTTCACCTGGTCGATTGTGAAAGCTGTGGGACACACACACACACACACACACACACACACACTTTGTAAATGCATTGCCCTCTGGTGTCGAGCTTGAAACCAAATGATTGCCGATGTGTGTGTGTGTGTGTGTGTGAGAGAGAGAGCGGTTGTTCTGCATACTGCTCTGGCTCTTAGTGTGTGTACCATCTCACTGTGTGTGTGTGTGTGTGTGTGTGTGTGTGTGTGTGTGTGTGTGTGTGTGTGTGTGTGTGTGTGTGTGTGTGTGTGTGTGTGTGTGTGTGTGTGTGTGTGTGTGTGAAAGTGCGGTTGTTCTGCGTATTGCTCTGGGTTAGTGTGTGTTTCACCTCACTGTGTGCTCACTGTGTTCACTGTGGGCTGTTTGTCTTTCACTAATTCACTGGAATAAATGCAGAGACCACATTTCCCTCAAAGCCTCACAAGAGTACATACAGTAGCTATAGGCCTTAATTCTTCTACTAATTCTTCTTCTAATTCTTTTACTCAAAGTCAGTAAGGTGATTCTCTGGCCCAACCATCTCCTCTGACTCAACTAAATTGAACTAATTCAACTTACAGTAACTAATACATCTTTGTGAGTGTAGTCATATCTTGGCAAAGCAAAACGCCATAAAATGGACTTCAGAGTCACCGAGTGAATTGCTGTGCAGTTCTGTATGAGGGATATACTGTATTTCCAAAGGTTTGAACTTGGTTACTGGATGTAAGTTGACAGGGTTGTCACACATACGGACTGGGGAACAGATTCAGGCCTCATCGGCTCACTTCACATCAATTCATCAAGTTTGCAAAGAATTGTAGCTATGTGGTAGCCTAGAACTCTAGACGTACCCCTAGCGGTAGCAAATTTGAATTTGCACAGCGGATACGTCTAGAGGCCACTGATAGAAACCCGTTGTATCCTGACTCTGGCGGCGGATAACCAATCACAGCGCGGTATGTGTACAGGAAATCGTAAGGCGGGCTTTGTACGATGACGACAGCCCTGCTCAAACCAGAGCAGAATCGTCTTTGGCTTTAGTTTTGGACGAATTGCACTTGTCATTTTCTTTGAAAGTGAAACAAGAAAGTGCACTGAAGTTTTTCATTCTGAAAAAGATGTCTTTGCTGTGTTACCGACGGGCTACGGGAAAAGTTTGATATACCAGCTGGTACCACTGGCCGGAACGCTAGCCTATTACGTGGAGAGGCAGTTTGAAAGACAACGCAATCACCCGCCCCTCCATTGAGGCACAGTCTATCAGTGGTCTTCAGACTATACATTCTTATATAGTCTGGCGTGTCAGGCTAGCTATGTGGCCACTGGCCTGCATGAATATAGTCACACAAATCGAGGCACAAAATAATTATCGATGAGGCATTCAGAAAACTTATTTCACATCATGGGTCATATGTTTACAGTCAGTAGCACTTGTCCAAGTTTGTATTTATGCACTTATTATGGCCAATACTGTATCTACTCAAGGCTGACCCAAAATAGCCCGAAGAGAAGAGATAAAAATGCCCTCCTAAAAGGCCATGAGTAGCCTATAACTGTCACCCCAGGACTTCCTGAACTTGTTCACACCAAACACAAGTGACCCGACAAATCACACAGGAAACAGTGGCCTGTCAAAGCCACACACAATGTCTATTTCCTCCACTGCAAATAACAAACAATAACAATAGCAATGCCATCTCACAAAGCCACCGCACAATGCAAAACAAAATCTACTTTACTTTCTTCTCTTACCTTTATGTCTGTACCACACCCCAACCCCCCAATAAATAAATAAATAAATAAATAAATAAATAAATACAGTGGCTAACAAAAGGTAATATACTGCAAATAATTAACAGCTAAATGTTTATTATGTTCCAAAGGCTTACAAATAAACTGGATAAATAAACTTTCAAAGGTATCAGTGTTTTAAACTCTTGTACTTACAGGAGAATTGCGCCTGACCTGTTGGCCCTGGGAGAGAGACAGAGAGAGAGAGAGAGAGAGAGAGAGAGAGAGAGAGAGAGAGAGAGAGAGAGAGAGGAAAAAGAAGAAAGGCAGGGGAGACACAAATACAAGAAGGAGAAAAGATAAGAAGAAGAAGAAAAAGAAGAAGAAGAAGAAGAAGAAGAAGAAAGAAAGAAAGAAAGAAAGAAAGAAAAGATGATTTGGCAGAAGAGAAGAGAAGGGAAGATAGACAACAGGAGAGGACAAGACAGAATACAAAAGAGAGAGACAGAGAGAGAAGAGAGAGAGAGAGAGAGAGAGAGAGAGAGAGAGTTAAAGAGGAGGAGAGGGAGAGAAAAGAAAAAAAAATCTGGTAAAAACATCAATATGATGCTAAAGTGTGTAATCCATAGTAGGTGTAGATATCCATAGAAGAGCAGAGTTGCTTACATAGCCATAAGTGTCCAGCCAGTAACACTGAGACATGGAGGAGACTAGACGCCATCCTAACAGGTGGACTGCAGAGTGGATATGTGTGTGTGTGTGTGAGAGAGAGAGAGTGTGTGTGGAAATTTGTGTGTGTGTGTTTCTGTGTGTTTGGGAGGAGACACTCAAGGAAAGAGGTTGGTCATTTTACAGACGGAAGTCTGTGTGTGTGTGTGTGTGTGTGTGTGTGTGTGTGTGTGTGTGTGTGTGTGTGTGTGTGTGTGTGTGTGTGTGTGTGCGCGAGTGTTTGTATTGTGCGAGGACAGGCGTGCACCCCTGTGTGTGTGTGTGTGTGTGTGTGTGTGTGTGTGTGTGTGTGTGTGTGTGTGTGTGTGTGTGAACTCCTCTGCCCTCTCAGCTGTGGCATGCAGTGAGGTTCTCTCTTAGTTGTCTGGAGGTCCATTGAACTACCTTACATCCAGTTCAGAACCTCAAGTTCTGCAACAACCTCTCACAAGTCTGATTCTGGAACCACCACAGATACTGGAACCACCTAAACATTTAATAAGCTTAACTCCTAGCATTCCTTGAAATTATCACATTTTTTTATATAACCTTTGTGATATGAGCAACCACTCTGACCAAGGAGCTAGGTTGGTTCTGATGCTGCTTCTGATTGGCTGCTTCCAGGGCCTTTTTTTGCTCCCCTTGGCCAGATTTGAGCTTTGCCCCCTCTCTCCTAGAAATACAAGCGAGAAACTGAAAAAAAAAAAAAAAAGTCATAAATGTATTGTGACGCCCCTCTAATATTTGGTGCCCTCGGCGATCGCCTACTTCGTCTATGCCTAGAACTGACCCTGGGCTGCTTCTGATCGGCAGTGGGAGGGACATTGAGACCGCAAGCCAGCGGTCCTTCCTCTGCTGGAGGGCCAAAACGAGTCCAATCCAAGGTGCTCTGATAAAGCAAGATGGGCAACTTTTCCAAATCTGTGTACACAGTACGGTCAAAATGGTTACCAGTGTAGTGATATACTGTAAAACAAAGTACAGTACAGGTACAGTATTTGTGCAGATTTACATCAGATTTCTCCTTTAAGGGTCAGTTTTAGAAGTCTGGCCTTCCTGCCCCCGTGTGAATTGGTCACTGTGATAAACACACACACACACACACACACACACAAACACACACACACACACACACACAAATTCTTCTGTGTGACATTTGTAAAACTTTTTTTGGGATTTGGAATCTGACATCTGAGGGGCGTTCTGGTTGCCGTGACGACTGCTCTTATCATGGCACATGTGCAGTGGGGGTGTGGGAGAGGAGGAAATGGACATGGCTTCCCCAGGATGTGCTCAGATGTGGAGTGATATGTGTGTGTCTGTATGTGTCTCTGTGTGTGTATGTGTGTGTGTGTGTGTGTGTGTGTGTGTGTGTGTGTGTGTGTGTGTGTGTGTGTGTGTGTGTGTGTGTGTGTGTGTGTTTGTGTGTTAAGCTGATCAGAGAGTGGCAGAATGAACTCTCTCTCTCTCTCTCTCTCTCTCTCTCTCTCTCTCTCTCTCTCTCTCTCTCTTTCTTTCTTCTTTTTCTCATCCCACCTGTTTCTCTCTTTCAAACTGTCACCCTTATTGTTACAGGCATTGTTTATTTATGATAATAATTCTCTCTCTCTCTCCCCTCTACACAAACAGATTGTTTTAAGACAACTTCATCATTGGTTGTGTTGAATACACCATCCTGTCCAGCATCACATAGTCTAAATATGCAGCAGTTTTGATTGGTCCCTGGTTGTTGTTGTTTATGTTGATCATTGTTTATGTCACAGTAAGGGCCTCCAATTAGCCTCCCCATCCTTGCACATAAACATTTTCAATAAGGCTCACTTGGTTACATATTAAAACTAAACCTCACACAAACTTGCATTTGGACGTCTCATAGCAAAGTCCTCTCTGGTCATAATCAAACAAAACTTTAATGGTAGCCATCTAATCATTAATTTCAAATTACACTAGCTGCTACCTTTCTAACATCACTAACACCGTTTAAAGATGAACTTGTCAAGTTAGCTTGATGAAGCCTTTCCTCAGTGGTCTTGTGCCTTTCATGTGTTTGACCCCGACTAACTAAGGCTGGGACTCAGGGGACTTAAAGGGATATTCACGTTTTTCTAGTCAGGCATCCCTAATTTCCCATTTTTTTTTTTTTTTTTTTTTAGCTTTAGCTTAGCATATGCTTTGGAATGTAAAGTAGCCAGATAGCAATTTTTTGGCTACTTTACTTTCCAGTGCCTATGCTAAGCTAAAGTTAAAGCTAAAATTGGGGTTGCCATCCCTTTAGGCAGATGGGAGTAGATTGTCCTCACAGTCTGTGCAGCTCTGTGGGAAAAGCTTCTATGGACATGAGAAGTGAAATGCAATCATTCATCTTGTGTATGCGCATGTGCGTGTGTGTGTGTGTGTGTGTGTGTGTGTGTGTGTGTGTGTGTGTGTGTGTGTGTGTGTGTGTGTGTGTGTGTGTGTGTGTGTTTAACTGTGTGGTGACATATCAATGGAAGTACAGTTAGTGCTTCGCATGGTTGGGCAGGAAATGTTGCTGATTGTTCTAAACATGATGACATCACTCTTACCTTCCCATACAATGGCCTAGCATCCTGCCCCGCTCTGGACCCATACAATAGAGACCAGCCCTGTTGTGATTGGTTAACAGCCCCACCCTTGGGTTCCAAGGAAGCCGAGAGAGCCAATGGGAAGCGGCCATCAGCAGCACATTTGATTTGAATTCAGATAAGTGGCACAAAGACTGTTAGTCAGTCACAAATGAATGTTTGTTCCCAGAAATGAACATTTTACATGTCAACAGTTGTGAATAAATCTTACATTGCTGCCTTTGGTGTCCGCATATCCTGTTGTGCTCTCAGCAAATGAGATAAGATCCCAAACAACTAAACCCATCAGGACTGAAACAAATGCTCAGCAATTGACAGACAAAATGAGGGCAATAATTTGAATGTTTTTTAAAGCCTGTTGCATTTGGGAGTATTGGTGAAAACCAAGCCGGGTTGGAATCTTTGGATGTGGCAATTGATAACCACTGATGGCACATGTACACATTGCTATAACATGTGTATAAGGCAGATATTTCACACACACACACACACACACACACACACACACACACACACACACACACACACACACACTCCTGTAAGATGCGTATAAGGCAGAAATTACACATACACACACACACCTATAAGATGCCTATGAAAAGGCAGATGTTCCACATACTGTACATACCTAATGGATGCATATAAGGCGGACCTTCCACACACACACTTGTATAACATGCGTATGACGCTGTTATTCCATGTGCACATTGCTATAAGACGCGTATAAGCTGGCAGATATTCTACACATACTGTACACACTCCTGTAAGATGCGTATAAGGCAGACAGAGGCTTTATGGTGCCCTGGTTGAACACCTTAATTGTGGGCGGGGTCAGACTTGCCATCTGTATCTATGTGACCGTTACAGTATCTATGCACGTGACAAACTTACTTGGAGTTCTTGTTTTCCTTGTACCTTTAAACATTTCTGGGTCTTTTACTGTAACCTTTAACCTTTTGTTTTTTGCTATTGTTTGTTTGGTCTTACTACTGGTGAATGTAGCAAACAAACACACACACACACACACACACACACACACACACACACACACACACACACACACACACACACACCTGCTTGTTTCCAGGTTGTGTTTGGACCCTATCAGCCAAGAGCTTTTAGTTTCTCTCTCTCTCTCTCTCTCTCTCTCTCTCTCTCTCTCTCTCTCTCTCTCTCTCTCTCTCTCTCACACACACACACACACACACACACACACACACACACACACACACACACAATAAATGACTATTCCTATTGGAGTACTGCCACTAACTGCTGTACTACATCAAGACCAGCAGAGGGCAGTGTAGTTCCATTTGTTTCAAGCTGTGCACTTGCACCACATACACACACATACAGACACACACACACACACACACACACACACACACACACACACTGCTCTATTTACTTGACAGACAGACAGACAGACAGACAGACACACACACACACACACACACACTGTTTCTGCTTCTCAGTGAATTACTGTGTGTGTTTCTGCATGTGTGAATACTGTACTCTGTGGAGTCTTGAGTGTATCCTCTTTACTCTCGCACACGCACGCACGCAAACACACACACACACACACACACATTGTATTATATTGTATCAACTATTTTAGAGGAAATGTTTGGAATTTTCAGCAAGTTGGAGTAGGACAGTGTCACCATGGCAACTAATGGAAGAGGATGGGCAACATGGGAGTTTCCATGGAGATAAGCAGAAGAGTGATGCGAGAGAAGCACAGAAAGGAATATTTATCTCCTAAAAACTCACTTTGTAGTTTTCATGAGTGGCGTGTTCTATATCTCAGGGGAAAAAAAGTGGGAGTTTTGGTAAGACCTTAACATCTCATTTTTACTTTCCTTGGAAATAGTGTCTTATGTCGCTTCAGTAACAGCAGTTTTGATTGGCGAGGGTCTGTTAGGCTACCACAGCTCTAAACTGGACTTGAGCTCAGAACGGGCATAGCAACAAATTCTGGACCCTATGCACAAGAAGTGACCATCAACATCTGGCAGTGTTTGATGTGGCACTTAAGGTGGCTACAGACCAAAGACAAGAGGGGTTGCAACGTTCTAAAAACCTGCAACGTTCTTATACTCTGAAACTGCGATTTGACATGTTAAAATCTTTTGCGATGGCTTGCAACTGCTAGCAACGACCAGCGACAATTGATTCACACCGCTCCAACTACTCTAAAACCGTCCCATCTCATTGCCAATCTTCAGTTTGAATTGGCCTTCAGGTGTAGCTTACATCAGCTCTACAACCAATTATAAATAAATAAATATATATTTTGTCAGAAAACATATTTTGCAGATATATCACCATTGGAAGCATGTGAGAACAAATACTTGTATATTTTCATATTTGGATAGAGAAGGTTGTTCGGTGCTAATGGGGTACTGTACGACAATTTTCAAAAATATGCACTAACAGAATAATTTATTCATTTTCTTATTTCAATCATATGTTGTTGCACAGACAAGAATGGGGGTTCAATAAGGCACAGGGCTGTTTATGTTGCTGCACGACAGTCCTCTCAGTCGCTGTCCTGGGTCCCGAAATGACATTTCTACCATCTGTCCTGGATATATGAAACACAAGGCTCTGAATAAGCCACTGGAATAAGTTAGATGCCTTGTGTATTTTGATATGGGACTTATGAAATGGTGATATTACACAGAGAACCATGGGTATAACATGAAAGCAGATCCTTATTACTGTAATTTTGAGTAAGTAAATTCAATGCTAATTATCTCGAAGACAGCCAGGTGAACTTCAGGGGTTTCCTTGGTAACACTACATCTATGTCCAAATCCTGGTGCTCTTTTTCACTATCTACTGTACGGTAGCCCAAGAGGGACATGGCGCTCTTGCAGTCTCGCTGTATGCGCTGCACCTTCTGATAGGACAAGGTGGTCCGCCATGCTCGAGATACCACCGTGGCATTGCGAGAGGTGACCTTAAAGGCAGCCTTCTTGGTGCCCTTGCCATGCGTGATACGGTAGAGCCAGTCCTCCAGCTCTGCAGTCATCTCCAGGCCTGTGAAGCGGTAGATGTCCCTCACCTGGGCCAGTGGGTCACTGACCATGTCCTCATAGCGCACCATCTTGTAGCGACCTTGCAGGAAGTCAGGCGGCTTGAGCATGGCGGTGTCATGGATACGCACATGGCTACGACACACTTCCTGCATGGTGCGGTACTGGATCTCAGGTCGCTTGATGTCGTTTCGCCCAAGAACCAGTTCGCTGTCACGGGCGAGCCAGCCGAATGAATTCTCACGCGAGCGGAACACAGCCCGAGGGTCCCGCACCAGGTGCACGATGCGGAGGTCGATCGAGGGGTCGCGCAGCAGTGGATAGAGCGACTCCAGCTCAAACACTCGCACCTCTTTCAGCACCACATGTGTGTAGTTGCGGCAGGTGTCCTCAGCCGTCGCCAAGCCCCTAAATTTGCAATGCTTGTAGCACTCGGATTCGTTGCTGAATGCACCACGTGGTGTGAGTGAGCATGCTGGTGGTGAGCACAGCGCTCGGCTCTGACTCCACATGAAGGGCACTGAGCCATAGGGTTCCATGACGGACAGGTCGCACTGTAGCACCTGGTGCAGGAGGTCACGGACGGCCATCCGGAGGCCCTGGGCCCCGGGCATGCCCAGTGTGGTCCACACGTTCCAGGCCGGCTCCATCAGGTAGAAGACAGACGGGTGCTGGCTGAACGCCTGGCCCAGGAGAGACGAGCCAGAGCGCCAGGAGGAGAGGAGCAGCACGTGGACCCTGGGTGGCCCTGAGGAAGGGCTGGGAGTGGCGGTGGCGGTGGGTTCTGGGTGGTGGCATTGGTACCAGAACATGATCACTATGACGATGAGCAGCAGGAGAAGCAGAGTGAGCCATGATGGTGAGGCTCTCCTGAGGCACCACATTGTGCTGGGACTGCTCTCCTTCTCTTTCTCCTTAAATGAGAACAAGGAAAGATGAGAGAGACACAGACAGGGAGGGAGATACGATTAGCAACACAATCAATACTGCTGAAACTAGAAAGACATTAATTGCCAAGGCAGTATGGCCACTGACACAATGGCTGTGTCTAAAACAGGGAATTTCTGGGATACCAGGGAATTTCAATAAAGGCTGTTCCAGACAGGGAAAGTCAGGGAATTTGACCATTGTTGTCATGTGTATCATCACACGTCCTTCTATCTTGTTTCTCAATATTTTTCAATTTATCTGGAATGATTTACACTCTGATTGGCTGATTCATTCCATTTTTATTAGGAACTACCCTCAAGGGAGGACATTAGGACTAGTTTGGCTGTTTTATATGGCCTTTTCTGCTCGTCTCCCAATCATTTCTTTTACAGGAGGACATGGAAATTCTACTTTTTGATCAGGGAAAGTCATGGAAAAATCAGGGAATTTTATTTGTCATCAAGCATAATGTCCGAATGGAAAAAGAGGTTGAAATCCTACCTTCTAAGGTACTTTTAAGCATGGATGTATCCTTCATGCTATCTTTAACTTCTAACATTCTATAGGATCCATCAATATCTTGGCAACAGCGCCTGAACAATTAGATTACTAATAAGACGACGTTCTAATTAGCTAACTTTCTATGTTTAAGTATTCAAAAATTAATGAAAAAATGATTGCAAATGCAAGTATTTGGAATGGAATGGCAAATCTGTTTATTTGAAAAAGCAGGGACAGTGCACAATAAACATTTATCCTGAAACACAGGAGAACATGTCATGCGCCAGGTTGTAGCATCAATGCTAATTCGCACCTGTGGTCCCTGGGCAAGTATATTAAAAAGGCATAACACACACACACACACACACACACACACACACACACACACACACACACACACACACACACACACACACACACACACACATGCACATGCATAACACATACACACACACATGCATACACACACACACACACACACACACACACACACACACACACACACACACACACAAGCACATGTGCATGCATAAACGCACACACACAGACAGTCAGACAGACACACACACACACACACACACATAATTTAAAAATGTGTGCACATCCACCTCTTAAGCAAGAAAAGGTATGGGAATTTCTACATAACAGGAATTCTGTGGGAAGGGAATTCCACTGTCTCATGGCCACACATGAGAAAGAGGAATTCCCAAATTGTGTTTTCCGACGAGGAATGCTACACTCCCCCCTTGTGACACAACGTGTGGTTCGCTCAGAATTTTCAGAGCAGAGTGTAACAAACTTTTTCAAAGGGGGAGCAGTAGCACTGTAAATGAGCTTATGTAGCAAAGATATATTTGAATGTTTTATTAGATTGTCAAAACTCAATAGACTATATTTGGCCAATATTTGACAATGATGATGATAGCGAGTCTTTTTATCATGTGTTTTGAGACAGTTTTTGTATAGAGATTCTAAAGGTTAAAGGTTATAACTGTTTTGCTTGCTTGAGACCAAGATGTGATGCAATATAGAAAGTGAGGGATGATCATAGCATTCAAGTATGTGCTAGATGCCTCAGTTGTAAGAGAATTTCTTATATATCTAAAGTTAGCTCGATTAAATTTCAGAGTATTGCACAACTTCTTAATGTGGTTTTTAAAAGTAAGATTTGAGTCAATAGTTACACCCAAGTATTTAAATTTGTCAATCTGTTTATTAATTTGTTGATTTACTACAATTTTAGGATACGTTTTAAGTTTAGACCCAATAGAAAAGAACAGATACTGTCTTATCCACATTCAGTGTAAGACATGAGTCCTGTAGCCAGTCACTAACCCTACACATTACACTTGTTAGCTTATTTGCCACATCTGTATCACTTCTTCCATGGACATTCAAAACAGTGTCATCAGCATACATAATAATATTCATGCCCTTGCATACAGACGGTAGATCATTAATATATAAACAAAAGAGCAGGGGCCCTAAAATTGACCCCTGTGGGACACCCATGTTGGTGGCAAGTGATGAAGATAATGTGCAATTTACTTGCACACATTGTGTTCGGCTACTTAGATAGGACTTAATCCAAGTTTGGACATTTATGGATACATCATATTTAGTAAGTTTATGAATCAGATTTGAATACTGGAGTGATAATGGCAGATTTTAGGATACGGGAAAAATATTTTCACTGAAAGATTTATTTATAATCATAGCTAATGGGATCATAATTGATGTTTTGCATTGCTTTTATAAATGCTGTATCCCACCCAAAAATGTCTTTAGCTTTGCTATTCGTTAAGGGAGATCACCTTTTCCACTTTCTCTGCATTAATTGGGGAGAATTTAAAGGCAGAGCCATCACTGGCTGATGGTTGTGGAAGCTCAATTTTTGGGAGGCTAAAGCTCAGTTCTCGAACAGAATTAACAAAATACTCATTAAAACATTTAGACTGAATGTCTGAATCCATCCTTTCACATCAGGAGATTACCTGAAGGCTTGAAGCCTGAAGGCTTTTAAAGGTCATGTTAATTCATTGTTACAGTCAACACAATAATCCATTATTGCCACAGTTCTTGAATCAGGCATCATATAGTGGGATATCACAACACTTTCAACATACAACGCACTCCATAATTTTTGGCACCCCTAGTAAATTGTTCCCACAAGGAGTTTTTTTTACTTCCGCCAAGGAGGTTATGTTTTCGGTCGTGTTGGTTTGTCTGTCTGTCTGTCTGTCTGTCTGTCTGTCTGTCAACTCGAAAAGCACTGCACGGATTTGGATGAAATTTTCGGACAATGTGTATATTGGGACAAGCAAGAGCTGATTCGATTTTGGTGGCGATAGGTGATCCAGAACATGATCTGGAATATATATTGTGTCTGTGACCACATTGCCTTGGCGGAGGTCTGCGCTCTCTGAGCGCTTTTCTAGTTTACTTTAAAGGAGAAATCAGGTGTGAATTAACATGTAGCCCTACTGTTTTATAGTGCCAAGCGCTGCTGATAGCCACCTCAATCAATGGATTTCATGCAACGCAGACTGAGATAGCGAAACGGCAGCTAACGGTAACAGAAAGGGGCATTTCAAAACGAAAGCAAATCGATTAGGTTTCGTTTTTGACATGCCTCATTCAGTTAGTGTTAGCTGCCGTTTCGCAAACTCGTCTACGATGCACAATTTTTTTTTCATTGAGGTGCCTTTCAATAGTGCTTAGCAGTATAAAACAGCAGGGCTACATGTTGATTCACTCCGGATTATACCTTTAAGAAAAAAAATATTTTTAAGAAGTAAAAACTGATGGCGGGTTTCTGTCCAAAAAACTGCACAGATTAAGAGTTCATTCTCGAACACAAGTATGTTGCAATAGTTAGGTAAGGCTACAAACTAAAGAAACAAATATTTTTGTACAAAAACGGCATGTGCCCCTATTATTGGCACACCTACATTTCGTACATTGAGCAGCCCTGTTAGTCAATACTACACATTTTATTAATGACATCGCACAAAGTTGGAGGACACAAGAAACTGATTTTAGACCCTTCCTCTTCCCAGAATCTATCCAGATTATCCATATGGTTCAATGGTATCAGGCTAACAGACACTGAATGTTAAATCAAGGAAATGATAGTGGATTATAGGAGGCAGTAGATTTATTACACCCGACTAAAGGTCAGCAAGCAACCTGTGGGAACCATAGCCCTAACCATCACCTGGTATGGGAACTCTGCAGAGAGTAGCAGCTGATCACACCATCAGAATTTAACTTCCAACCTCACATAACAAACAAACAGTAGCAACCAGTAGCAACAGCCAGACACCTTACTGGATTGATTACATTATTCTAAATGCAAAACAGACTATACTTCAGCAGTCATGGATGGTGTGTACGTTTACAAGAATAAAACCCACAAGATCGTTTTATGTAAATGTTTTCTTTCACATATTTTTCCATTAACCAACGGTAGCACAGTCTTCACAGCTTAGAGCTGTTGTCTATGAACGTTAGCTGCTATATAGCTAACCATCAAATGTTCACTTTTGTAGGCTTCTGAACACATCTAAATTTATTAACATGGCAACATTCACACTCTAGCATGTTCATACAATCGTGCTGTCAACAAGTAAGACCAGCCAGTAAGCTGTGTTACTCTAATATAATCAATTTGCCTATAAGCAAGCTAACCTGAGCTAACACTAACGTTAGCAAATATGTGAGTTACTCATCTACATCAGGACACTGCAGACAAATTTGGCTGCAAATAAATATATTCTGACCATGAATCATTTGGATGAAAGTAAGTCTTTAAAAAATGCTATGTTCATCAAATTGTTTGATGGCCTGGGAAATTATAAGAAGGTGATCAGTGTAATTGCTACTCTTCATCTCCATTCATTTGAATGGTCTTCCGATCTTTCGTTTACCCCGCTAATGGGAGGTCTGGGGACGTTAACGTAATAAACATACATGTCATAATGGCAAAATTCCCGGATGTTTGAAATCATCTGTAGGCCTATAGGAAGAAATTTTACTTGGTTGTTACTTGCCATACTTTGGGCAATTCACATAATTTGGAATGAAATAAATTTCCCATCAAAATGAATGGTATTTGGTTAGATTTTGGAGGAAAATGTGCACAATTAGTGGTCTGAAGTACGAAACAGAAACTGATTTCACTTTACATACCATATATTGTCTGAAAGAATACACCCTCAGGGTGTGATATAACATGCCATGCCAGGGGTGACATTAACTTTACTAAACCATACCCTTTTTGAAGGCACATAACCTCAGGGTATCAGTAAGCATAAGTGGAGACAGGTTTCACACTCTTCCTCCCTTAGCTATCTACGCATAGCTCATTCTGTACTGATGACATGGGTATAGAGCCAATATATTTGGACCTGACAAATTAAGGGGAAACTAATCCACCCCTTATGCCACCCTTTCTGAAATCATACACTTACAGACTGCCACCCCTCTCAATTCTCAGTTAAAATACGGTAGGCTTACAAAAAAAAAAAATAAAAATGAAGCTGCTTAATTTGCATGTGAAAATATTACATTGTAGCAAACTTGCAGCAAACTCCACATTTTCTTTAGATGTTTGCCATTGTTTTGTTTTGGCAAATCAACGGTGAATGCATTCCCTGCTATTGGCAATTTGTCATTTTTATTATAGAAAAATTTGCCACTACTGATTATGGCTTCGAAGCTTTAGGCTGGTTAGGTTCAATTTCTGATCAGTAGGAAAAATGTTGGTGGGGGAGGTGGTTGAGCACAGCTCTCCAATGCCCACATAAGAATTAGCTTGAAATCCGCTTTGAGCAAGGTAACTAACCCATCCCTGCAGACAGCCCACTGCTCTGGGTTAGAGTGTGCTTCACCTCACTTTGTCTTCACTGTATGTTGTGTGTGCTTCAATAATTCACAACCGGTATAAATGTAGACCAGATTTCCCATCACAGGATTAAAAGATAACATAGATAGAACTGTTACTTTAACTTTGTTTCTGTTACGTTTTTAGATCATAGGCTATATTGTCTAAAAAACACTGAAAAGTTGTAAAATTACTTCATTTGACTTTTATTCAATGTTAAGTCATCCCTTAAGTTTTATAAGAATGATCAGTGGTATTTCAATTGAAACACTCTCCGTATTTACACCGTTTACACTCAAATAATTCCATACTACTTGACACACCACGAACTCAAACTGAATTTGGGAAGACAGCTTTTAAATTTGCAGCTCCCTGGTGCTGGAATCTTCTTCAAAAAGAACTTAGGTTGTCTGCTTTTATTTCTTTAAATCACTTTAAAACACTAATCTCTCAGCTCAAATCTGACAGCTGCAAATGTTTTCCTTGATCTAGGCTCTCAATTATTGTTGTTGTGTGCTATGTCATGTCCTGTTTGATTGTTTTACTTTTTTGTTTCTGTTTATTTTTCTGTATTATTTTTTTAGTCTGTCCATGTTGTCTTTGTATGGTTGAATTTGTCCTTTATGCTTCTTTTTTTTTGTAACTTGTATGTCTTTATGTCAGGGCGCCCTTGAAAAAGAGGCTCAAGGTCTCAATGGGACTCACCTGGGAAAATAAAGGTTAAAAAAAATAATAATAATTGAACTAATTTCATTATCTATTTAAAATATTTCCAAACAAATATGGTCTAACTATGGTTTTCAATTTGCAAATTAGACTTCTACACAGTTCCTTATACCCAAAACATATCAAACCACTATCTGATGCCTGATTAAAAAGTTATGCAAATAATGGATTATTACGTTAGTAGTGACCATGAATTAGTATAGCCTTAAAAGCCTGCAGGGATTTAGTAGCAAAAGCAATGTGTTTAGGAATCACCTCAAATCAGTCAACAGACTCAGTCACAAATATTTGCATTTTTAATCAACTTTACATTATTTTTGTAAACTTACACACTGTTTCCTGTCTGGATTTTGTAGAATATTTTGAAAATGTTAGCCAATTTAGAACCAAAAAGTGGTCAAGATGCATTGACCCTTCCAATCAATTAGTCATGTTACAATAATGTGGAAAAGAGGGCTCATTTGTCTTTATACCATGTCTGGTTCAAAAGTTGTACGATTCTACTCCACAGGTTCTGTGATGACCTCTGAAACAACCATGGGGCATTTTAAAACAATCTTAACATGTCTTGACTCTTGTTATAAACTAGTAAAAAAAGGGTTTCAATAACAAGTCATGGGACTGCATTGGAACCCTCTCTGGCGACTAGACTACATGTTTTAGTGGCTATTTCTACATTTAAGATTTCCATAAGGAGGAGGGCAGAACCCCACCTCATGTTCATGATAGCTCTTTGACCATGCACAACCTAAGCCAATGTAAAAGTGTTTTTCCATTCTATGTGTCTCCTTTAAGTAAAAACCAAGTACAGTGTAATCATTTCAATCTCTCACAAATAGGCTTACTGTAGCTACACCCTAAAACTGGATTGCGGGCTGTAAAATGAACTCACATTCGTGGCTGCTTTTTCTAAATTGTACACCTACCGCCATATTTATTTTGTAATTACGCATAAAGTTCTATTTTGTTCTGCAGTTCTTACTTCTTACCTAATAATACATAGACTGTAATGTAATGCTTTACCAATCATCCTCCCAGTTCACACAATGGTACCAATTAAGTCTTGTGACAAGCTACAATAGTCAAAATAGCCTTAGCAGCAGCCAAAGGTTTACATTGTAATAACTTACTAATTGCAGTCAAATGTCAAAGAGGGAGATCCATAGACTGAAAAAAGTCAGAGATGCCAGAGAACCAAAGTGAAGCTGCCTTTGAATAGGGCAATGCAACGCTAATGCCAATGGCAAAAAAAAAAAAAATGGAATTTGAACCCTACCATTTCTCTGGCAGACATACGCACACCCAGACACACACACACACACACACACACACACACACAATAAGAAATAAGCAGATCATTTTACAGCTGTACTTTCAGGTGTTTTATAAAGAGCCCATCTCTCATGGCCTGCGATGACTTTTTAGTCAGAATGGTAGTCCCTGGAACTGAACCAGTTGAAAACCCCTGGTTCACCAGACAAAAAATAAACACTCAAACAACGCAGACAGTGGCGTAGGCTGAAGGAACTCAAACACCCAAACAAGAACTATAAACTGAGAGAGCACGCAGACAGTGGCGTAGGCTGAAGGAACTCAAACACCCAAACAAGAACTATAAACTGAGGCAACTCCTGACACAGGAGGCAATCATGAAGTCCAAAGCACTAACTCTAAATTGCAGCAGCAATATGTAAATTATTATTGCACCATGCCTCAATGAGCCTTTTTCATCTGGCTGCCATTCTGAACGAAAACGAGACTCGTAAACTAGAGGTAGTGCTGACGGAACGTCAATAATTTCTCACAGATGCTGGACAGAAAATCTACTGCTGATCCCCTCTCTTACTGTTGGTCAGGTGGAAAGTTGGGCAGATGAGGGGCAGTTTTACCACCCAAGCCTCGTTCTACTGCCTCATAGTAATGTAGGTGAAAAAGGTGACTATTAGATAGCTCTGTAATACAAGTTAGCCATTAAAATACACTCAAACAAAAGCAGGGCCTCTTTAAGTTCATGTAGGCTATTTCTTCATGGTTTGAAAAATCTGTCTTGAAAATGGAAGGGTTCCTAAATAGGCCTTGAACATTGCTTATGACTCTTTCGGGGGAAAACTAGTGGGAAGGATATATTTCTAAACTTTCTACTAAAGTTTACTTTTCAGTAAGCTATTATAGACGTTAGCGAGTGCTAGGCCTACTACTACACGGGTCTCACGGCTTTAGCTCTGCACAATTTTCACTTAGGCTAGGTGACGTCTGCATACAAATTTAGAAAAATATGGTATATTAAAGCCCTTTCCTCCACGTTTTCAGGCCTCTCTTACGCCGGTGAAAGCAGGCGAAGGTAAAGAGGAAGAGAAGGAAAAACCAAAGCCTAAAGAGACTGTGGTTTCCAGCTTGTTGGGAAAACTGGAACAAGGACGGCTATGAGGGCATGGGGCTTGGTATTGGTCTGCGCGGTGCCATAAGACTGCCGTCCTTCAAGGTAGGACACGTATTCAAGCACAGTAGCATGCTTTTGGGTCCCTTAACACGCAGACCCCTACAGACCCCTGGTTGACTTCAGCAGGTGTGAACTACAGTTCAAAGTCTTATTAATGTGGTGCCCCTTGTGTCCTCAGGTGAAGCGGAAGGAGCCTCCTGATGCTACTTCCACTGCAGACTCCAAGAGGGTGCGACCATCAACACCAGTCGATGATGAGATGGAGGATGAAGGTGAGACTATGATTCACTCTCTCTCTCACACACACACACAAAGGAAAAGATTCAAGAATTTTTTATTTGTCACATGCATATTTGTAGTTACAAATAGCAGTGAAATGCATACTGCGACTAACTCCCTTCTGTGCAACAATCAGAAAAGTGGGGGAGATATGACCTTATCCTAACTCCAGTGGGTTACCATAATGAGAAATTGATGTCTCTTGCTCAACATGCATCATGCTCAAATCATGTCATCATTTTTTCCCCCCAAATTTGAACATACGTCTGACCTCTGTTCTATTTCATTATTTCAAGTCCATGTAGATTTGAATGTTTAATTCAAATTTAGATTTTCCATATGTTCTCTAAATGTAGCCCAAATAGTTTTGCAGCAACATTGATAAGTCAAGCCTCATTTTTATTGTTGAATTTATTGAGGATTTATTGTCTATAAAGGCATCTGATAAATATCTGGGAGGGTTCCTAAATAGGCCTTGAACATTGCTTATGACTCTTTCACACTGCAATCAGCACATGGAAGGTCAAGGTCAGTAGCCTTTGTGGTGTGTGTGTGTGTGTGTGTGTGTGCTGCCAAGTTCTCATTTTATTACTATCTCATATAGTCTGTGCATGGACACAGTGTTATCAAAGACAAGTATCAGAGCATGAGATCTGTATGAGAGATGCTGTATGTTGGTGTTTGGTATCGGAGCATGAGATCTGTATGATAACTGTATGTTGGTGTTTGGTATCAGAGCATGAGATCTGAGAGATGCTGTGTGTTGGTGTTTGGTATCAGAGAATGAGATCTGTATGACAGAGTAGCATGTTGGTGTTTAGTATCAGAGCGTAAGATCTGTATGAGAGAGTAGCATCATGTTGGTGTTTGTATCAGAGTGTGAGATCTGTATTAGAACCAGAGGCGGACGAGGTACTCAATTTCTGTACTCAAATGAAAGTATAGACACTGCAAGTGAAAGTTGCCAAGTCAATTGTTTACTTAAGTGAAAATACAGAAGTACTTGCTTTTAAAAATACTTAAGTACAAAGTATTTCTATTAATGTGTTATTTAATACCTATTTTGTCATTGATATGGGTCCACAGACTTGAGATGAAATGAAATGGAAGGCCATCTTGTTGGAAGGAAAAAGAGCATTAATAGTTTTACCAAATTTTTTCGCACTTTGTCTAGACCTTACAAAAAAAACAAAAATAAAAAATGCTGCAGATGTGCTGCAATTTGGCTATTTAATTTGCATGTGAAAATATTACATTGTAGCAAACTCCACATTTTCTTTAGATGTTTGCCATTGTTTTGTTTTGTTTTGGCAAATCAACGGTGAATGCATTCCCTGCTAGTGGCA
The DNA here is from genome assembly GCA_027497455.2 of Sardinella longiceps. Lineage (NCBI taxonomy): Eukaryota > Metazoa > Chordata > Actinopteri > Clupeiformes > Clupeidae > Sardinella > Sardinella longiceps. The sequence goes on from JAODXP020000032.1 coordinate 3,949,510, forward strand.
ATTTGTCATTTTTATTATAGAACAATTTGCCACTACTGATTATGGCTTCGAAGCTTTAGGCTGGTTAGGTTCAATTTCTGATCAGTAGGAAAAATGTTGGTGGGGGAGGTGGTTGAGCACAGCTCTCCAATGCCCACATAAGAATTAGCTTGAAATCCGCTTTGAGCAAGGTAACTAACCCATCCCTGCAGACAGCCCACTGCTCTGGGTTAGAGTGTGCTTCACCTCACTTTGTCTTCACTGTATGTTGTGTGTGCTTCAATAATTCACAACCGGCATAAATGCAGACCAGATTTCCCATCACAGGATTAAAAGATAACATAGATAGAACTGTTACTTTAACTTTGTTTCTGTTACGTTTTTAGATCATAGGCTAGCCTACATTGTCTAAAAAACACTGAAAAGTTGTAAAATTACTTCATTTGACTTTTATTCAATGTTAAGTCATCCCTTAAGTTTTATAAAAATGTTCAGTGGTATTTCAATTGAAACACTCTCCGTATTTACACCGTTTACACTCAAATAATTCCATACTACTTGACACACCACAAACTCAAACTGAATTTGGGAAGACAGCTTTTAAATTTGCAGCTCCCTGGTGCTGGAATCTTCTTCAAAAAGAACTTAGGTTGTCTGCTTTTATTTCTTTAAATCATTTTTAAAAAAAAACTAATCTCTCAGCTCAAATCTGACAGCTGCAAATGTTTTCCTTGATCTAGGCTCTCAATTATTGTTGTTGTGTGCTATGTCATGTCCTGTTTGATTGTTTTACTTTTTTGTTTCTGTTTATTGTTTTTTTTTTAGTCTGTCCATGTTGTCTTTGTATGGTTGAATTTGTCCTTTATGCTTTTTTTTTTTTTTTTTTGTAACTTGTATGTCTTTATGTCAGGGCTCCCTTGAAAAAGAGGCTCAAGGTCTCAAAACGTTTTTAGATCATAGGCTACATTGTCTAAAAAACACTGAAAAGTTGTAAAATTACTTCATTTGACTTTTATTCAATGTTAAGTCATCCCTTAAGTTTTATAAAAATGTTCAGTGGTATTTCAATTGAAACACTCTCCGCCTTTACACCTTTTACACTCAATTTAATTGAACTAATTTCATTATCTATTTTAAATATTTCCAAACAAATATGGTCCAACTATGGTTTTCAATTTGCAAATTAGACTTCTACACAGTTCCTTATACCCAAAAGTATATGATTCAAAAGTTATGCAAATAATGGATTATTATATCGGTAGTGACCATGAATTAGTATGGCCTTAAAAGCCTGCAGGGATATATTTAGTAGCAAAAGCAATGTGTTCAGTAATCACCTCAAATCAGTCAACGGATTCAGTCACAAATACTTATACATTATACTTATACAAATACATTATTTTTGTAAACTTACACACTGTTTCCTGTCTGGATTTGTAGAATATTTTGGAAATGTTAGCCAATTTAGAACCAAAAAGTGGTCAAGATTAGCCTGACACGCCAGACTATATCATAAGAATGTATAGTCTGAAGACCACTGATAGACTGTACCGCAATGGAGGGGCGGGTGATTGCGTTGTCTTTCAAACTGCCTCTCCATGTAATAGGCTAGCGTTCCGGCCACTGGTACCAGCTGGTATATCAAACTTTTTCCCGTAGCCCGTCGGTAACACGGCAAAGACATCTTTTTCAAAACGAAAAACTTCAGTGCACTTTCTTGTTTCACTTTCAAAGAAAACGACAAGTGCAATTCGTCCAAAACTAAAGCCAAAGACGATTCTGCTCTGATTTGGGCAGGGCTGTCGTCATCGTACAAAGCCCGCCTTACGATTTCCTGTACACATACTGCGCTGTGATTGGTTATCCGCCGCCAGAGGAAGGATACAACGGGTTTCTATCAGTGGCCTCTAGACGTACCTGCTGTGCAAATTAAAATTTGCTACCGCTAGGGGTACGTCTAGAGTTCTAGGCTAGGTCAAGATGCATTTTAACAACGAATTGACCCTTCCAATCAATTTGTCATGTTACAATGAGGGCTTATTTGTCTTTATACCATGTCAGGTTCAAAAGTTGTACGATTCTACTCCACAGGTTCTGTGATGACCTCTGAAACAACCATGGGGCATTTTAAAACAATCTTAACATGTCTTGACTCTTGTTATAGCCTAAACTAGTAAAAAAAAAAAGGTTTCAATGACAAGTCATGGGACTGCATTGGAACCCCCTCTGGGGACTAGACTACATGTTTTAGTGGCTATTTCTAAAATTAAGATTTCCATAAGGAGGAGGGCAGAACCCCACCTCATGTTCATGATAGCTCTTTGACCATGCACAACCTAAGCCAATGTAAAAGTGTTTTTCCATTCTATGTGTCTCCTTTAAGTAAAAACCAAGTACAGTGTAATCATTTCAATCTCTCACAAATAGGCTTACTGTAGCCTGACATGGCCCGCCCACAATACGAATGTTCATCCGTATCCATGGTCTGGGAACGGTCTCCTGGGGCGTGTTTACATCGGTAGAGAGTCTACCGGCCAATAAGCGAAGCTGATTAGAGGAGCTGTCCAATCGTTTCAAACCAGAAGTGAATGCCCTCCCCTCCGCAGTATAATCGCGTCAGGTTGAAGAACCTCCATGAATACGGATGAACAGCAGTATTATGGTCGGGCTATGTCAGGCTAGGCTTACTGTAGCTACACCCTAAGACTGGATTACGGGCTGTAAATGAACTCACATTCGTGCCTGCCTTTTCTAAATAGTGCACCTACCCCCTGTTTGTGTTCTAATTACACATAAAGTTCTATTTTGTTCTGCAGTTCCAAGCCACTTCCCAATAATACACAGATTGTAATCTAATACTTTACCAATCATCCCGCCAGTTCACACAATGCTATTAAGTCTTGTGATAAGTTGCAATAGTCCTAATAGCCTTAGCAGCAGCCAAAGGTTTACATTGTAATAACTTACTAATAGCAGTCAAATATCCAAAGTGGGAGATCCGTAGACCTGAGAAAGCCAGAGAACCACAGTCAGAGATGCCAGAGAACCAAAATGAAGCTGCATTTGAATAGGGCAATGCCAACCGCGATTAAACAAAATGGAATTTGAACCCTACCATTTCTCTGACAGACATATGCACACCCAGACACACACATACACACAGCAAATTGAGTCAAATTGACCCCAAAGGATCATCCATGTATACATTTTTTGTACAGGACATTCAAAACATTTTATTGTACAAATTTCATGCTTAGTCTACTGTCCCCATCAAATGAGAAAAAGTCATGAAATATGAAGCCAATAGAAAAAATTTAAACATATATTTTATGATGTTAAACATTGCTTTGGGGTCAAATTGACCCCAAGGATCACAGGAGGGTTAAACTATAAATGCAGCAGTAATATGTAAATTATTATTGCACCATGCCTCAATATTAGTTAGCTCTGTAATACAAGTTAGCAGAACACACACAAACAAAAGCAGGTCATCCTTAATTTCTTCACGGTTTGAAAAATCTGTTTTGAAATTGGAAGGGTTCCTTAATCTCAATAGGGCAAGGGCACACGCAACGTCAGTAGCCTTTGTGTTGTGTGTGTGTGTGTGTGTGTGTGTGTGTGTGTGTGTGTGAAGCGACTGTCAAGGTCCCATTTTATTACTATTAATATCAGTAAAGATGTTTTATCAACATAAAACATCTTTTGATAACGTGTAGCCGGTGGCGGCCCGCAAAAATCGCTCCTGGATTAAGTTTCTTTTCCCCACTTTTCTTTGTTTTCTCATAAAAAAAAAAAAATACCCCTAGTTAATTTAAGCTATATTAAGCTTCTTGTTTCTGGCTATTTTGCTTTTTTATTATTATTTTATTGTGTTTTGTTTTGTTTTGTTTTTATTTTATAGCACTTTGGCTGACTATTGTCTATTGTAAAGTGCTTTACAAATAAATTTGACATTGACATTTGACATTGACTTGTACAAGTATTTCTTCCGCTCCTTATGGGACCCAAATCATCACCTGAACAACAATTACCAGGAGATCCTCTCTGTCAATCAGGAGGCCATGCTAAATGTGACGTCTCTTACCTTGAACTTGAGGTTTGAGCCTCCACTTGCAGTGTTCCTGGCCCTTAAAGAGACACCATGCAGTATTTGTTGTAAAACTAGAACTAGACACATAAAAGACAGACACACATTTCCCAGCACTACCAGAACATGCTAATGATGTCTGATTGCAAAAAATAATAATGTCATGCTGTAACCAAGTTCTCTTTTATTTTGAAGTGGTTTCTTAACCCCATCTCCAACTATGCATATGCTGAATGGCTGGTGTAAATAAAACTTGCATTTATCACCACTTCATATGACTACACATAATCCAAATAAATTTGGAGATGGTGCCAAAACAAATACTGTTACAAAAAAGAAGGGACCCTCAAACAGTGACAAAAAGTTGCTTAGTGTCCCTTTAAACTGTATAGCGTTCACAAACAAGAAGCAGGAAGTTGGTCGAACTCTTACACAAATTTGTAGGACAGACTGTGCGTTATCACTTCCTGGGTAAGTTTTACTGGAGGTTGGGTAACTAGATTTCGGCCCACAGGAGGTACAACCATGTCATGTCATATCAGAAGGTCCTCTATATTGAATCTAACTTTGCACTGGCTATTGCACATCAAACAAGGGAAAATGCACCATCTGTCCTAAAAATTAGCATCAGCGCATATTTACAGTTGCGGCTCTTGATAACCTTGATCATAATCCCACATCACGCACAACCTCATCCTTCCATGGAACTGGGATTTCACTTTTTCGGTTTCCTACCACACAGGAGCCTGGGTTGGAACAAGAATGTCTAAGAATCAAGTACTTGTTCAAGTGGGCCTACCAGCAATGCATAAAAGCAAAATTTAAGTGTACATGTCTGTGCAAGTGCAAGTGTAAGAACTAGTTGGAAAAAAAGTGATTTCCAATAATGTCATGTACATGGGATTTGTTGTTCATGTTAACCATTGTATACATGAGTTATTCAAGTAAATGTTTGAGCATACACTCCACCTTTTTGTGGCACAGTTGAAAGTTGAAAAAAAAAACTGTTTTACATAACTGGGCTCATGATTTAATGAAGTTATGCCTTGATCTTGAACAAAATATGGCTCATTTTGACCATAGGATAGCAATACCAGCTTCTACTGTTAATTCTGAATGAATACATATTTATTAGGTTCAGATTGGATAATCTTATTAAAAGTTATAACAATTATCATTTTCTGTTAAGGCTGGAGGTGGGTCGGGAGTTGTCAATGCCCCCTAGAGAGCAAATATCCATCGGCATGCTTGACACTCGAACCAAAATTGTTCTATAGACCCTTAACATCCTTTTAAAAAGTGAAACAAAACTTTTGCATCAAATTGAAATGAAAATGGTAAATTACATTGAGACGTGCTTACACTAAAATCCTCACTCCCATCCGGGTCACGGCACCAATGTAGCCGGAGGTGGTCCGCACCACACACGGGTCTCGAACCCGCCACCCCGCAAGCTACAAACTCCCGGCATGGGAGTGGAACGCCCTAATACAAATTTGAAGCACACAAATTTGGAGGTCCCGAATAGATAAAAGTGGTTTTACATTTTTGTGCATGAAGCTTCAATCTATTCGGGACTTCCAATTTTGTGAGCTTCAAAAGTGTATTATTTGAAAGAAAGTGAATTTAGACATGTTTTAAACATTATTACCCATTTTTTTGCAGACTGAGAGTATGAGTTTGGGCTGTGCTGTAATGTGAGCTGAGGGTGAGATAAGTTCCTGCATTTGTTCTTTGCATTTGGGCTGTGATGATTTGCATTACTCCTTTGATATGCTGAGGACAGTTCACATTGCTTCTTTGATATGCTGTAAGCACTGGCGCCTTCTGAGGCCTGTTCTCAATCAAACCAGATTATTGTCCTTGTAGCCTTGCAATACTCTTCTGTGGTCTTTTGACCAGGGACGTTTCAAGGTACTTAGGGGGCCCCGAGCAAACAGGACATGGGGGCCCTTCAACTCCCATAAACACCTACATGAATCACATTGTTATAATCTTCAAGCATCTTCAATGTAGTTATTTGTATTGTACAGTTGCCTAACTCCAGTTTAAAGTCATTTGTTGTTGAAAAACATCATCAGCTAAACTACTCAAATGATTAAACAGTCAATCTTGGGGCCCCAGGCAATTGCCTGGTTTGCCTGTCCTGTTGCGACAGCCCTGCTTTTGACACTCCTCTCTCCTTGTGACACCTATTATATCTCCACCCCCTGATGCTTCCAGCCATGCTTACTCCCTCCTCTTCTTCTGCACTTCAACAGGGAAACTTGTGAAGCGTTCTGGAGTTCATCTGCTGATTTGCATTTCTTTTCTTTTTCTTCTATGCTCAAATCTTCACTGTGCTTAATGACATCACAAGCCTAGGGTACTCATTTGAAGAGGTTATAAGTAAGTAATCTCCTGATTCAGCCATTAGATAAAAGTGACTGATGTTACAGTAATGTTAAACCCAGATGCTCTCCCATTTCTACTACTGTAATAATATTTCTCACCCAACAGCGCCCTCTGCTGTTATCCACTGTAACCCACTCTCAGACATAGAACTGCAGTGGGACAAAGTCAACAAATGACAATAATTATGATTCAGGATTCAAGATTCAAGAACTTTATTTGTCACATGCACATCTGTAGCTACAAACAGCAGTGAAATGTATATTGCGACTAACTCCCTTCTGTGCAACAAATTTATAATAATTATGTATAATAAATAATAAATAAAGTATTATAGCAAGTAGCAGATCTATGAATTCATAAACCTTATGGCTTGAGGAAAGAAGCTCTTCTTTAATCTTTCAGTTCTGGATTTCAGGGAACAGAACTGTTTTCCAGATGGCAGTCTTTCAAACATGATTACGTACTGATGTGATATACAGCACTGGAAGTCGAGACACCCATCAGTGGACCAGGTGCAGGGACCTCTCTGCTCTGGGACTAAAAACTCTTTCACTCTCTTCACTGTGTTTAATGGAGTGCTGAGCATAGTAGTAAACTTTTCAGAGGTCACACGTACCCCAAATTAAAACAACTTTACCACAGTCTTTTTAACCACTTCATAGTTTGTACTTTTTTTATTCAATAACACACAATCAATTAACCTATCAGTCAGGTCTGATGTTACCCAACCCATGTAAATGGGTTCTCTTTTCCAAAGCTTTGTTACCATGCTAGAATAGTCTGCTCTATTTTCCACCTATGCCAAGAAGGTTACATTTTTTCAGGCATTTGCCTGTTTGTCTACAAGATGATAAAGTAACCAAGTGGAGTTGTAAAATAAAAAGAATGGGGATGGTGGATTTTATCATTTGGGACGGTTATTTTGTACCGTTGAGCACCCGGTGGGGTCTCTTGTACAGAGTGCACAGGCCTCATGCGGATATGCGCACACAGGCTTATGCATTTTCACTTAACCTCATTTCAGCCTAATTTATGTGTTATTAATCAGTTGTTAGAAATCTATTTTATCAACTGAAGAACGGGAGTTTGTTGAGCTTAATGGTGTTTTTTGACCCCAACGGCACCTTTCAGGCAGCACAGCTCAACCTAAAGGCACTACCCGTACCCTCATCCTAACCCTAAACTGAGTGGAGTAGTGCCTTGAATGGAGTAGTGCCTTTAGTAGCTTTTTTATATATTAACAGACTCTCAAAAACATGCACATTTCAGAATCTCAAGCCTTGATCACTTCCAAACTGGCAGGCTTTTTAAAAGAGCACTCAGGTTGTCAACTAATCAACCTGCAAAAAATGAGACAACTCAACAGTCTGAAAGGACATGTGCCAAAATGCTTTTTAAAATATAGTGTCCAACATCAGTGAAGATAGCAATGCAGCATCTTCACAACTTAATAACTTATCATTATTCATATTGTAATAAATGTATTAACCATGTTTATTTGTGTACCCTTATTGTAATGTAAAGTCCCACCAAAAGTATCATGAATAGCATAAATCATAAACAACCTTTATATCCTATATTTACTTTTTAAATTTATTTTTAAAGGTATACATTTTTTTTGACGTGAAGTGTTTTCTGTGTAGTGATATCTGATATCTTATGAAGCTGAGGGTGAGGCTTGTTTATTTACACAGCTTCTTTCGGAGATACTGTAGCCTACTTCTGCTTTTCACCAGCTCATGTCATTTAAATATGACCAGGGTGCATGAGGAAACAACTGTATTCAGGGTTTCCCCAAATTATGAATTAATACTTCAGTTTGTCTGTTAATTATTAACTTCAAAGCAAATTATGAGATAAGAGACAGACCTGTGAAGTGCCACATTAGATTAGTACCAAAACAAAATCTACAACAAAGTCAGAGGACACAGAAATTCACATGGTTGAAATACAGATGAACATGAAGATTATGTTGTTGTTGCTTTGTCTATGTGTGTCTCCTCTGTGGGTAAGCAATCTCTTTTTAACTTGTGTGGATGTAATTTCAATCAGTGACTGTCAGTTAATATAGAGCTGAGATTTATGTTGAAACTTCATGTTCAAAATTGTGTTAAAATTATTACATTGAAAATGAATGCATTAAGACACATTGTGGTACTTTCAAGGTCTTTTCATTACAGTATAGCAATTAGCAAATATTTGAAGTAATCAAACTACAATTGCAAATACTATAAAGATATGTCAATGTCAAAGAGAGTTGACTGAGGGAGTCCGTTTATTTATGGAGTAGCCTACTTTACAAACAACAACATTTGACCAAAGTGCTGTAAAAATAAACAAATAAATAAATAAAGTCAAGGAACTAAGTTGTATTTACAATCATCAGAAATTTATTTTTTTTTAAATGAAAAACAAAATCAAATCAAATAAAAAATAATATAAGTCAGGGAGTATAGATCTATGCAGGACATATTACAGTTAACGCTGGCAAAATCAATGCTTGAGTGATTAATCAGAAAAAAAAAAAATAATAATAACTCAGATTGAAAAAATGGGTAACACTTTTTATGAACCCAGTATTCATAGAGCATTATAAATGCAATCATAAAGGGTTATTACACATTCATAAAGTCTTACAACTAATGACATTAGTGTTCATAAGTGTTTATACATTCTCATGTTTATACTTAAAAACCGTTATAATGTTATCTTATAAGTCATAAAAAGTTTCATTGTTATAAAGCATTATAATACTTCAATTTGTTATTTGTCATTTTATATGTCCATTTCTTCATGCTGCATGATGATGAGTTAAAAGTGCTCAGTGCATACCCTAAGTAAAGTAAGATGAGCACATAATTACTTATGAAAATTAATAAGGCACCATAACAGACACCAAGTAAAGTGGTATGATCCCCTAGGCCTAGTATCAAAAGTTCAACGAAGGTTATAATGCTTTGTGGTACATCAAGTAATAAGGGTTTATATGATGACATTTTCATTATAATGACTTACGAGTACAGCCATGAGAACATATAATAAGTTATAAATTCTAATGTCAGTATATAAGCCTTTATGAATTAATTATAACTCTTCATAAATGCATTCATAATGCTCTATGAATACTGGGTTCATAGAAAGTGTTACCAAAAAATGAACTCAGATTAATCGTGTTCCTCCACTTTCAATATCTTTTGAGATTCCTTTTGAGATCTGATATTGATCCAGTGTGGGGGGACAGAATTTAACTTAAGGCTAATGGTGTGTGTTCTGTCTGTCTGTTTTAGTGTAAATGCTGTAGTGGTTCTTCTGTTTTTGTAGGACAAAGGAGCATTGGCACAAACAACCGCAGTGGTCGGTGAGTTTCCCAGCTGTTCACTTTCTGGATGTTATTTTATACTGCTAATTGATTGTGGATTATTCTAAAAGACAAACATTTTTCAACATCAAACATCTTCAAACCTTTTTATTGACTCTTGTTCAGGGCTGCGGGAAATAACTTGTTCCCCCCAAATATTGAGTACAGTATGTTACAGTATCTAACAGTTACATGTTGAGTACAGCATTACAATGTTACAGTATCTTACAGTATGTTACATGTTGAGTACAGTATTACAATGTTACAGTATCTTACAGTATGTTACATGTTGAGTACAGTATTACAATGTTACAGTATTTTACAGTATGCTACATGTTGAGTACAGTATTACAGTGTTACAGTATTTTACAGTATGCTACATGTTGAGTACAGTATTACAATGTTACAGTATTTTACAGTATGTTACATGTTGAGTACAGTATTACAATGTTACAGTATCTAACAGTATGTTACATGTTGAGTACAGTATTACAATGTTACAGTATTTTACAGTATGCTACATGTTGAGTACAGTATTACAATGTTACAGTATCTTACAGTATGTTACGTGTTGAGTACACTAGAGTTGTATGTCTCGAGACCGGTCTTGGTCTCGAGACCGGTCTCGAGACCAATTTTACGTGGTCTCGGTCTCGTCTTGGCCTTGACAGTCTATTGTCTTGGTCTTGTCTTGGTCTCGGATCCCTTGGTCTTGTCTTGGTGTCTTCCAAGACCAAGACCAAGACAAGATAAATAAATGCAATAAATATATATTTTAACGAGATCGAGTTTCCGATTTAAATTATTTAAATTTTAGCCTATAAACACCGAGACGCACCAAAACGAAAGTGAGGGCGCGCAAAAGACGCCCCTAGCTGCAGCAGCGCAAGGCTCTCAGATGCATTTATGGGCCGGTCTCTCTCAGTGACAGATGTAGCCCTAGCTCTAAATTACTCTCCTAAACGTTTACTTTCAATTCGCAAAATGCAGCCTAATTAATTATGGAATGTTCGCGTATGCGTAGGCATGTGTTATGGCTGAGCAAGGTGTCATGCTAGTTAACGTGATCTGAAATGTATACGGGAATTAAATCTTTCATCTTTCATTTTGTTAAATTTAGTGTAGGCTAACGAGACACAGACATCCCAAAAACTCCTGTATTTAATGGTTCATGGACTCTTGTGAATGATGTCAAATCTCTTGATATGAAGTCTTTCCTGATCGCAAGATTTATAGGACAAACAGTGTAAGTGAAACAGTGGAGCGTGGGAATATTTCGAACTCTCACTCATCAAATCACTTTATCATTAAGAGCTTCATGCAGGACGAATGGAAATAAAAATGCATTTCACCCTAAAGTAAATTGAGCAATGCATTGTAATCTTATGTCCACTTGCCTCCAAAGTTTATGGGAGAATATTATGAATGTGAATAAATAGATTGTGATTAGTGGCGGCCCAGACTCTTATCGGGCGATAAATAAATGAACGCCGCTAATGTATTCTCAAAGTTGTCTATATTGCATCCCGAAAGAATCCATTCCACTTGATGGAATAGCGAATGTATACCGCTGATAATCCGCTCCGGGTTTTGCATTCTAGCAGTAAAAACAGATCAAACTCTCTGGTAAAAGTGCAGGCTGCCCAAAACTGTGAACACCAGCCCCATTGTCACCTCACAAAGTAGGCTAGCTTATCCTTGTATTGTATGTCCTCGAAATTAACTCAGGCCATGTTAAATTAATATTCAATTAAACAAAGAAGTAGGCCTAGTAGCCTAGCCTATAGAATCTTTGGTATAGACAGAGTATACTGGTAGGCCTGGTTGGGTTGCCAACTTTAAGAAATCCAAATAAGCAGTTATGGGCAGATATGAATGAAATGCATCTCAGAAAAGTATAGAGCTTAATTTTGTGCTGAGCCTAGCCTACTTTAAAAGTGCAAATTTAAACTGTATATTTGTTTTTGTAAAATATGAAATAAAATATGATATTTTGAAATGGTAGTGTGATGAGACCAGTGGAAGCAAGGCCAACGTAGCCAACATAAAATTGAATGTAATGGAGTTGACTTTGCCATTCTCTATTTTTTATTTTCTGCCCGCATTGCTGCTATCCCTATCCACATTGTTGCCAACAGTTTAAATAGTACTCTCTAATATGGGTTGAATATTAACAAATGTTTTCTCAAATCAAGTTATAACTTCCAACATAGCCTAGTCTAATTTTTTTTTTTCCGGTCTCGGTCTCGGTCTTGGCCTCAATTTGTCTCGGTCTCGGTCTCGTCTCGGTCTCGTTAGCCTCTGGTCTTGGTCTTGTCTCGGTCTTGTTAGCCTCTGGTCTTGGTATTGTCTTGGTCTTGGTCTAAGCGGTCTTGACTACAAGTCTAGAGTACAGTATTACAATGTTACAGTATTTTACAGTATGTTACATGTTGAATACAGTATTACAATGTTACAGTATTTTACAGTATGTGACATGTTGAGTACAGTATTACAATGTTACAGTATTTTACAGTATGTTACATGTTGAGTACAGTATTACATTGTTACAGTATCTAACAGTATGTTACATGTTGAGTACAGTATTACAATGTTACAGTATCTTACAGTATGTTACATGTTGAGTACAGCATTACAATGTTACAGTATCTTACAGTATGTTACATGTTGAGTACAGTATTACAATGTTACAGTATTTTACAGTATGTTACATGTTGAGTACAGTATTACAGTGTTACAGTATTTAAGGCCCCCAGGCTGTCAAGGCCCTTACTTCCCCTTAGCTCTTGTTTCCTTTCCATCTTCCATGGAATGGATCTACATATTCATGGGTAGGGGCGCCGCTTGGGGGGGAAAAGTTAGGATGATTCTAAGGGCCCAGCACAGACAGGGGGGCCCAGAGAAAATTTTAATATTAAAATCCATATTTGAGGGGCTCAAAAATTATTTTGTCATAGGGCCCAAAATTTCTAGCAGTGCCCCTGTTCATGGGCCAAAGTCCACATGGCACCTGCATGACAATGTCCCCAAACTCAGGATCATACTTTAAAAATGTTTGGGCCGTTGGGACCTAAGTTCTATGTTCTTTTCATTTTTACATGCATGTGAACGTATGCACCTCTCTTCAGATGATGATCTGCAATCTGATGGTATCAAATTTGCATATTTTATGTGTAGCCATCAGTCAGTCTGTGTCATGGGCAGCTCTCTGAAGTTGATGTGCACACTACTGTATTAGGAAGAGCTGTACACAATAACAGAGTGGAAATATTATCCAAACATCGTGGCATTTAAACATCAGACCTTTTACACAAAATCTCTCATAGAGTGTGAGTTTTACATCCATCCCTCATTGTTTCTGTTTATTTCCTCCCGTTTCAGCTCCCTCTAATGTTGCCCAGGTAACTGTGGTATCCCGCTCTGAGACTCACCTAGAGCTGCAGTGGGACAAAGTCAACAATGACAATAAATATGATTACATACTGAGATACAGCAATAGAATCGAGATCAGAATCCCTGGATCAGATGCAGGGAGCACAGTGACATACACAGTCTCATCTCTCTCTGCTGGGACAAAATACACTTTCACTCTCTACACTGTGTTTGAGGGAGTGAGAAGCACAGGATATCCGTTTTCAGCTGTCACAAGTAAGCTTTTGCTGGGGACATCTTCCTGTACAATACATTGGGGGTTACTTGACATGTTCAATATGTAGTACTATCTATCTATCTATCGATCGATCGATCGATCTATCTATCTATCTATCTACAGTATCTATCTATCTATCTGTCTATCTGTCTGTCTGCCTATCTGTCTGTCTGTCTGTCTGTCGGGACCTAAATTCTACGTTCTTTTTATTTTTACATGATTACAGTCAGTCTGTGTCATGGGCAGCTCTCTGAGGTTGATTTGCACACTACTGTATTAGGAAGAGCTGTACACATTAACAGTGTGGAAATATTATCCAAACATCATGGCATTTCAACATCAGACCTCTTACACAAAATATCTCATAGAGTTTTACATCCATCCCTCATTGTTTCTGTTTGTTTTCTCCCGTTTCAGCTCCCCCTCCTGTGACCCAGGTAACTGTGGTATCCCGCTCTGAGACTCACCTAGAGCTGCAGTGGGACAAAGTCAACAACAACAATAAGTATAGTTACATACTGACTGACAGCAGTGGAACAGAGACCCCCATCACTGGATCAGCTGCAGGGAACACAGTGACGCACACAGTCTCATCTCTCTCTGCTGGGACAAAATACACTTTCATTCTCTACACTGTGTTTGAGGAAGTGAGAAGCACAGGATATCAGTTTTCAGCGGTCACAAGTAAGCTTTTGCTGGGGACACCTTCCTGTTTCTTCCATTGGGGGAAGAATGAATCTATCTATCTATCTATCTATCTATCTATCTATCTACCGTATTTTTTGGACTATACGTCGCTCCGGAGTTTAAGTCGCATATGCCAAAAAATGCCTTATGCAGATGAAAAAAACATATATATGTCGCACCGGACTAAAAGTCGCACATTTCTGTTATTGTAACGTCTTTTTTCTTTCAGTGGTATTGATATGGCATTCTGTAACTTGCAAATGTACACAGCGCCCTCTCGTGGCGAAAAAAAACATATATATGTCGCACCAGAGTATATGTCGCATGGCCAGCCAAACCATGAAAAAAACTGCGACTTATAGTCCAAAAAATACGGTATCTATCTATCTATCTATCTATCTATCTGTCTGTCTGTCTGTCATATCAGTAAAACATTTTATGCAAATACAGTAATTGAAACAAAATGACATTATCTTGACTACTAAGCCATTTTTGTTAGTTTGGTAGTTTACGCTCAATGTTTCTTTATGTTTATTTGCAGACTCTGTTCTACATGTAGCCTAAATATCAGTTGCTGTAATACTGTAAGATTTTGCTTTTCTGTTTGTTGTCCCCTTCCCCTTCAGCTCCCTCTAAAGTTGCCCAGGTAAACGTAGCATCCCGCTCTGAGACTCACCTAGAGCTGCAGTGGGACAAAGTCAGCAACAGCCAAAACAATCAGTATAATTACACACTGATAGACAGCAATGGAACAGAGATCCCCATCACTGGATCAGATGTATGCGGACACCACAGTGACACACACAGTCTCATCTCTCTCTCCTGGGACAGAATACTCTTTCACTCTCTACACTGTGTTTGTGGGAGTGAACAGCAAAGAGTATATCATCACCACAGTTACAAGTAAGTACCCTTTTGATCCACTTTCACTCTCTTTACATTGCTTAATGAAGTGAAAAGCAAAGGATTTCAGTTTAAGTATGTATCTTAAACAAAATATTTGAAACAAATTGTTTTAGGAATGATGTCTCACTCTGTATTTCAGAATGTAGATTTTTGATGTGTGTTTTATTTTTCCATCACCAAAGCACACTTATGACATTAAAAGATAATTTAGTTCTGAAAAGTGAATTCTCATACCTTTTCATGTACATGGAATATGACTATGAAATCTGTTTTTAAATTAAATGTTTCTTAGTGTGACATGGTAATGAAAACCTAAAAATCCAAAGGTGAAAATATGTTAAAACAAAGTCTACAGTCTTGAAATATCTCTTTCTGCAACCATCCATCCGTCTGTTGATGTTTTTTGTGCTCCATTCTCTCCTCCAGATCCCTCTAATGTTGCCCAGGTAACTGTGGTATCCCGCTCTGAGACTCACCTAGAGCTGCAGTGGGACAAAGTCAACAACAACAACAATAAGTATAGTTACATACTGACTGACAGCAGTGGAATAGAGACCCCCATCACTGGATCAGCTGCAGGGAACACAGTGACGCACACAGTCTCATCTCTCTCTGCTGGGACAAAATACACTTTCATTCTCTACACTGTGTTTGAGGGAGTGAGAAGCACAGGATATCCGTTTTCAGCGGTTACAAGTTAGTTGTTGCTGGGGACATCTTCCTGTACAATACATTGGGGGTTACTTGACATGTTCAATATGTAGTACTATTGAACTTGTTCACTTTCCATGTTCAATCTATCTATCTATCTATCTATCTATCTATCTATCTATCTATCTATCTCTCTATGGGCAATTACAGTGTTAAGGATGTGACATTTTCATGCATTATTGATGAACAAAATACCACATAACCTCTGCAAGCCTAGCAGTATTCCACAATTTTGTTCATATTCTCATGCAAACTCTATGGCTTAATACAGGCAAACACAAAAAATTAATGTCATGATTTACATCATAAAAAAATATGAGCCTTTCAATTTGTGTTATGGAGGTGACAAAAAATGGACAAGCTTTCATGGGAGAGTATAGTTTTTCGAACGAAGTATGTGAAATTTCCAGAGAAATGTATATATTATTCCATTCATACCAATAAGGACACCTCAGTGAACACAGAAAAAGACAATTTACTGCAAATGTAAATGTAAAATAAGTTAGTTTTCATTGGGGTTATTTTGGGAGAAATGGCGTTGTGGACGTGACGTCTGAAAAAAACTTCCAAAAACTATACAAAACAATTGTGAATGACGGATTTTAACCTGTAACGCCTGAAATAGTAATATAAATAGAAAATAGCCTAACTGATAGCATTGCAGCTTTGTTTGTGTTATCACCCACTTATAAGCCCTTCCATAGACTGACATAATGGCTGATTAGGGTAAAGATTTTAACAGAGATCCTTTCAAAACTTGCTCAGTTGATTTTTTACATTGAGACAGTAACTTTTTGCATTGGAGGTTTTCTGAAATGATTTGTATGCTCATGTAGATGAGACTATAGATGAGAGTGGAATTGCCCCTATCTATTTTTATCTATCTATCTATCTATCCATCTATTATGTCTATATCTTTTTTTTTGTTTTTGTTTATCTGTCCTTAGACGGTATTCATTACCTCCCCGAAAAACATTTCACTCAAACTACTTAACACCATCTTTACAGTTTTTTTTTTTTTTCTGAGAAGACATTTCTGTTACTGTAACAATTTGTAAGATTTTTACTTTAATGAAATTTTGTTTTTATATTTGTCATCCATCACCACTTCAGCTCCCTCTGATGTTGCCCAAGTAAATGTACTTCCCACAGGTCTTGCATTCAGTCCCTCCTGCCATAAATAACAAAAATAACTCGAAGAATGCAACAACATTTAAGTCATTCTTATAACAGACTCTCCACTAAATACAAATTTCATCTACACACTCACAGATCTTTGTTTCCTCCTTTTCAGCTCCCTCTAATGTTGCCCAGGTAACTGTGCTATCCCGCTCTGAGACTCACCTAGAGCTGCAGTGGGACAAAGTCAACAACAACAACAATAAGTATAGTTACATACTGAGATACAGCAATAGAATCGAGATCAGAATCCCTGGATCAGATGCAGGGAGCACAGTGACACACATTGTCTTATTTCTCGCTCCTGGGAGAGAATACACTTTCACTCTCTACACTGTGTTTGAGGAAGTGAGAAGTACTGGATTTCAGTTTTCAAAGGAAACAAGTAAGCTTCTTTCTGATTCAAATTCAGATTATCGACTATGAATCACTGTAAAGCAACAGTAGTCATACATCCATCATGGGTGAATAGTTTTGGGAGAAATATCTGCTTTTGCAGGTTAGCTATGGTGTTGTGCTGAACTGTCAGAGTGTTATGCCAAATGATCTTTGAGTTTTGAGAATGTAATTTCTGTTTCAAGAAATGAGCCACACCAGTGGAGAAAAAGTGTAATATCAACATCCTTCCAGCCATGGATACAGGCTTTTATTGTAGTAAAGTGCTCATGAACTATTTTATTTTTTCTCGAAGTTCCAGTAATGGTGCACTGTTTGAGTTGTGATCCTGGAGACTACTCTATAAACCTGAAGTGGGAGAAGCCATTTGGGTTGTGGACTGAAGTGGAGGTCTTTGTTACTGGGAAAGGCTCTCAGATAGTGTCAGGAACAGAACATGAGGTGACTGGACTCCAGCCTGCTCAGACCTACAGCATCAGAGTCACACCACTCTCTGGAATCATGAGGAGTTCACCTCGGCATATCACCTGTCAAACGCATTCAAGTGAGATTCAGTATCGAAGTGCATTTGTGCACCTATTTAAAATCTAAATGTTTAAAATATTTTAAATGGGATTGTGTATGTCATATCATAATTTATT
This sequence comes from Sardinella longiceps, assembly GCA_027497455.2. Classification (NCBI taxonomy): domain Eukaryota; kingdom Metazoa; phylum Chordata; class Actinopteri; order Clupeiformes; family Clupeidae; genus Sardinella; species Sardinella longiceps. Next base: position 3,967,497 of record JAODXP020000032.1, read on the forward strand.
AAGAACTATTTAGCGTGTAATTATAGTACATTTAAGATCTCCATTGTTTCTCTGTTCTGGTCTGCTCCCTTCAGCGGTGATCTGGGTTCCTGTGTTGGTCCTCCTGCTGCTGGTCCCGCTCTCTGCTATAGGAGTGATTTTCCTGCATCAAAATATCAGGTGTGTGTGTTTTACATACATGTATTACTTAGGGTATACTTGAATCCATGTATTTTCTACTGAAAGTGTAACACGTTTCCAATTGTAGGGAAAGTTATGTTAGTAGTCCTTAAATAGTAGCCTAGAACTCTAGACGTACCCCTAGCGGTAGCAAATTTGAATTTGCACAGCGGATACGTCTAGAGACCCCCGATAGAAAACCGTTGTATCCTGACTCTGGCGGCGGATAACCAATCACAGCGCAGTATGTGTACAGGAAATCGTAAGGTGAGCTTAGTACGATGACGACAGTCCTGCTCAAACCAGAGCCGTATATAGAGAATCCTCTTTGGCTTTAGTTTTGGAGGAATTGCACTTGTCATTTTCTTTGAAAGTGGAACAAGAAAGTGCACTGAAGTCTTTCGTTCTGAAAAAAGATGTCTTTGCCGTGTTACATATACCAGCTGGTACCACCAGAGTTGTATAAAGTACTGGAGAAGAGGAGTGGAGTGGAAGTAAAAGTACCATATCAAAAAAATGACTTGAGTGGAAGTAAAAGTGTTCTTTAAACACCATACTTAAGTGGAAGTACTAAAGTATTCAAAATGTTTTGTACTTAAGTATTGCAAGTAAAAGTATTTTAAAAAATGCTACTCAAGTACTGAAAGTAAAAGTAGAAGTACTGTGTATATTAAAGAAAGCAGTCAAAAGTTTGAATATTACTGTTTTACATTTATTTGGCTGAAATAGTCTGTTTGGCCATGGACTCTAAGTAGGACCAGGGATGGTCACAACCATTCCTGTCACTACAATCATTTGAAGTTGAAGAACTTGGTGTTTTTCTTCCATCTCGAAATGGAGCAGTAGACTGACCCTTGCTAATCGTTCCCAATTCACTGCATTCATTCAGTACTGCGGAAGGTTGAAGGGGAGCTTGAGGTCTCTTATACCACTCGAATCACCCAATAATGACAATGAAAACCTGGTGATGGTCTGGTCTGGCATTGATAGACACAGGGTCGCCGCCAGGGGGGAAAGTTAGGATGATTCTAAGGGCCCAGCACAGACAGGGGGGCCCAGAGAAAAATTTAATATTAAAATCCATATTTGAGGGGCCCAAAAAATGATTTTGTCATAGGGCCCAAAATTTCTAGCAGCGCCCCTGGATAGACATCATTGGATGTGGTATGATTTGTAATTTTTTTTAATAAAAGTAACGAGTAACTAATCAGCACATCAAAAATGTAATGGAGTAGAAGTATTAAATTCATCCAAAAAATGTAGTGAAGTAAAAGTGGAAGTAGGAGAAAAAAAGAATACTCCAGTAAAGTACAGATACTGCATTTTAGTACTTAAGTAGGCTACTTAAGTAGTTCTACTTAGTTACTATACATCTCTGGGTACCACTGGCCGGAACGCTAGCCTATTACGTGGATAGGCAGTTTGAAAGACAACGCAATCACCCGCCTCTCCATTGAGGCACAGTCTATCAGTGGTCTCCAGACTACATTCTTATGATATAGTCTGGCGTGGTGTCAGGCTACTTAAATAGAGCGTTAGTCTTTGTTTTTATCAGCACTGTGGCTCTCAATGTGTGAGTTTCACACTTTGTGTACCCTAAAAAGTTCTATGGGCTCAAGTTCATTTGTAGAGATCCTGATTTTGTGTCATGCAGTGTCAAGAATTCTAAATGTTAGCATTTTGAAAGCACTGCTCACTGATTGTCACACGGCTGGTAAAACCAACAACACTAACTGCTATTCCAAGTGTCCCTTAAGCTCTAGGAGCATCCCATATTATACATAAAATCTCCTCCGAGTCTTGCATGATTGTGCGAAATTCAGCGGCAAGAGTGCAGCAGTGAGATAGGGGCGCAAGGGAGAGAGAGTGTTTCTGAGCATCATTGTTGAGTAAAAAAATGTATGCCGAATAGGCAGCCACTGTCTCTTATCATCGAATTACTTTTTAAATGAGTTCCTTGCCAGGCAGTTGGAAATGAATAAAGCATTTTACCCTGAAGTAAAGTGTGGTCATGCATTGTAGGCTTACACTACTGTATGTACTGTACCACATCATTTTAATGGGTCACACTTTATTTGGAGGTACTGTTATAAGACTGACATGACACTGTCATTAACTATGACATGACGTTGTCAAGAATCTGTCATAAACTTTATAAACCTGTCATGACTTCTGACATACCCTAACCCTAACCCTAACCATGACAAATACCAGGTGACACTTAATGACAGAAGTCATGACAGGTGTATAAAGTTTATGACAGATTCATGACAATGTCGTCAAAGTTAATGACAGTAACTATGATGTCATGACGTCATAGTTAATGACAGTATCATGTTAGTCTTATGATGGTACCTTCAAATAAAGTGCAACTGGCTACTTTTACCTACTGCATGCTGATGATTTTCTTTGAAGGAAATCAAAGGAGGTTTCGAAGGATCATCATGACACTGCTGACCAGGCACACATATATGCCAACACCATTGTTCTAGGAGACCCCAAGGTTCCAAATTGCATTAACAAACCAGAGACAACTCCACAATCAGAACATGTCTATGAAACAGCAATGTGGACATATAAGTGATTGATATTTTTGTTTGCCAAATATGTGTACAGTAATTTCCCGCATATAAGCCGCATTGTGTAAAAGCCGCAGGACAGTGTTTTATGCAAGTTAAAAAAAAATAAAACCATATTAACACCATATTAACTTCCCCCCTGTTTTAACCTCATAGCAGAAGAAACTTTGCAAAATCAATGTATAAGCCGCGGCTAATAGTCGGGAAATTACGGTATACATTATTTCCTTGTGATGAAATAAATTTATATGATATCTTTTATGGAATTTGAAGAACAGTATACCATGAATGTACTGTATATATCTGTCTTCAACCTGCCACTGCCACCCAGTGCTCATCTGCCACCGTTGCAGTGGCTACTGTGTAGGTGTTAGCTGTTAAGTGCGTTGTTGTTGTATGGACATTTTACCTACTCATTCAGGACTGAACTAGCCAGACAGCTTATTTTGCACCTTTGGGTGAAGCACTTGATTTGTGTCAATGGCATTGTACAAAACATTGTAGTAAAAAGTGCACACACATCCAAAAAGTCACAGGTCCAGGGTAAAATAATGAGTATATGAAAAGGGAGAAATACCCGCACACTATTTCTGCTGCTCCAAGTAAGTTTTAATGCACAACGTTTCGGCCCAGGTAGGCCAGGCCAAACCTAGGCCGAAACGTTGTGCATTAAAACTCACTTGGAGAAGCAGAAATAGTGTGCGGGTATTTCTCTCTTTTCAGTGACCTACCATTGCACATAAGAATACTGTATGACCTGTTGAGTTCATTTTTGACTCCCTGTTTTAACATTTTAATTTTCCATTTAAAATCTACTTTGCAACTCTTTAACCTCTGAAGAGAACTGACCGTCTTTTTGTTCTTGTTATTTTGATGTCTCTCTGTATTTGGAAACATTTTTGTTTTAATCACTAACAATTTCCTTCTTGTAAAGTCTAATATAGTTTACTGTAATGTCTAACCCTTAATTTTTCTGTTTGTAACACAATTCTATGCGAATCTCGATCTGAAGATGAGTGACCTCTGATAGGTTTGGCTCTCCCAGTCCCCATACAGGCTACGTCTGAAGGATCAGGAAGGCTTAGTGAAGCTCTAGTTTTGATCAGCTTACAGTTCCTCCTATCATTTTCTTCTAGACTCACTCTAACTGGCCTACATTGTAAATGCTGGAGCACAATAGCCAGTCACCCTGATGATGACCAGTAGTGGGGAGATTACTACATATTTGAAATGTCAACATGATTTCTATGTAAATTCAATGTTGTGCTAAGAAACACTTTGCAATGTCAACAATAAATATTGAATAAAATGTAACCGTTCTGAGCGTTGAATTGTGTTATAGTGATAATGTCCAAGTAAATGTGGCCTTTCTGTATCTAAGTGGAGTGAGTTAGAGTCATATTCTATTCCATTTATTCAACTGATACAAAAAATATCCTTCATGTCCAGAAGTACTACACACATTCCCATGACCTCTGTGCCACCTACAGCACAGACAAGCATTCAATGTTCATTTTGCTCCAGCAGATGGCAGACTATTTCCATATTCTAGTGTGTGGGGCTGTTCCATGTAAATGGCACCACTGTGAAGAAGATGAAGGTAATGGAACGATCATGTTAATTTCCTTTGGGGCTGCAGTAGTATTGGCCATTTAGCACAACCACTGATTACACTACTGGTAAAAAGCAAGCTAGCATAATTATGATTATAATTATCACCTCCGCCAAAGAGGTTATGTTTTCGGTCGCATTGCTTTGTCTGTTGGTTTGCTTGTTTGTTTGTCAGCAGGATAACTCGAAAAGTACTGCACGGATTTGGATGAAATTTTCGGACAATGTGTATATTGAGACAAGCAAGAGTTGATTAAATTTTGGTGGCGATCGGTGATCCAGAACATGATCTGGAATGTATATTGTGTCTGTGACCACATTGTCTTGGCGGAGGTCTGCGCTCTCTGAGCGCTTTTCTAGTTATATATAGGCTTTAGTTATGTAAATTTCATTTGTTAAAGAAAATAATTTGTAATACAAACACATGTCCACAAAGTATTTTAAGTAAATGTTTGTAGAGGCTTGCAACTATGTTTGTACATATGTTATTATTTCCATAGATAATCCAAATCCAGTCTTTTACACCTACTCTTTATTCAGATTTGCATGCAGATGTAGCTGTGCAGAATTCCATTTGGGATTTGTTTGTTTTAATGTATAATTGCAATACTGGCAATGTAAAGGTGGACAATAGAGTATGTACTGTTACTGTACATCACAGAGGCAAATTGCCAATTTTATTTCACTGCCGTGTTACTGTGCTGTGCTGAGCCCCGGAAGCTCATTTTTGTCCCTGTTATGGTTGGGGTTAATACATTGCATAAACTTTATTTTCAAAATGATGGATAGGCTATAGGCCTATATTTATCTCATTTCAACATGAGAGGCAATTGATTGTTTTTGTTTGTTTGTTTGTTTGTTTGTTTAAAACAGAACTTTTGATTTATTAAGATATGAACATGGCTCTTAAAGTGTCTCAATCTTCACAGAGATTTGAGAATCATCCAGTAACACCTTCAAATCATAACCTGTGTTCTCTGTCCTCTGTAGTGGACATTGGCCAATTTTAAAGTTTCATACAATAGAGGGCTTTTCTCATAATATCATAATATGTGGATTCACAGGCCTGTAACAATTTAATACCTAATTAGTAAAAACCTTGATTAGGTGACCAACTCTATCTGTACAATCATTAACCTTTCTGAAAGGTGTTTTCATATAATTTAGCCATTAGCCTAATCTTCCTTCCCGTGTACAGCATTTTCTGCCATCCTAGGGTGCTCTACACCAGGGTTATTCTTAGTTTTTTACTTGCACATTTGCAGTGGCCTGCCAGTAACAAGAGGTAGGACTAACAGACACTTCAGCACAAAGCACTAATTCCAAAACAATGTTTACTTTTTGCTCTTCAACTTCACAGCATTGAATACTCAAAAGTGCAACATGAAAAGCAACATTTTGAGGTAACACTTAAAAAACTAGAAAAGCGCTCAGAGAGCGGCGCGCAGACCTCCGCCAAGACAATGTGCTCACAGATGGTGTTCTGGATCACCAATCAACACCAAAATCGAATCAGTTCTTACTTGTCCTAATACACACGTTGTCCGAACATTTCATCCAAATCTGTGCAGTACTTTTCGAGTTGTACACACACACACACACACACACAAACAGACACAGAAACAGACACACACACACTTTTACCAGCGAAAACATAATCTCCTTGGCGGAGGTAATAAAAATTGGGTTTATCTTATACTGGCACAAAATTAACTTCAAGAATAAAACATTCTTGTTATCTTTAATTGTGCATAAATTGGAATGCTTATCAATTTTTTTCAGGGTGGGGCAGGGGGCAAAGTAACTAGTTCCATGATTATTGCGGTCTGTTTCTGAGGGACCTCTTTGAGGCTATGTTCTGATGGCTTGTGAATGGTGTTTAACTTTTTTAACTGGACCATCGTCTGGGGGCCTCTCAGAGGTGGCGTCTGGGCCACACATGTGTCCCTGGGTCTTCATTAGAATAGGCTGCTCCAGTGTTTTTCATCTATCTCTAGGGTCTGTGGAAAAACAGTCAAATCATGAGGGTCCACCATCCCGCTTTTTTACCACATAGTAAGGGGAGAGTGTAGTCCCTGTAATGTATTGTCTCAAAATTGAACTGAATCCAATCCAATTGAAAAATCACACATCATAGCCATATGTCAAAAAATCAATTACACTTATGAAATATGTTATAAGCAATGTAAGCAATAAATTATCAAAATATATCTGAATATGATTTTCTTCCCATTTAGGATCCCAGTAGGATACATTGTAGGCTATAAAACAGTGAAAATGTTGCAGATTAAGATTTGTTGCTAAATTAGGAGTGGGGTTAGCCTGGGAATTCCCATGCTCCTTTGCTCGCTTATTTCATTTGGCATTCGGGTCCCAACTGGCGCGAGCTGTGGATGGAGCTTACCTGTGCGGCATCATCTGGAGCAAGTTTATCTCCATTTTACAGTGTGAAAGGTCAAGATGTGCAGAGAATGTTTTCGTCCCTCTGCCTTTTTTTTCTCAGTAGTTCAAACACAGCACATAACTTTGAATGAGAAGACCAAGTTTCCGACAGAACTAAATGACTGAATGACCGTTGACTGTGAGGACTGCTTTACTCAGTCATCAACAAGCATCGCTCTGAGGGATTAGTTCACCCCAAGACCTCCGCTTTAGAGAGGACATACTGTACATCGCCAATCCCACCTACTCACAAGTTGGAACCTTGTCACTGCATGGCTAGGCTACAGTAGAAGAACAAACATTGAGAGAAACTAGTAACCTACAATTCTCTACAAGAATGAAAAGGTGCAGTTAGTTTCTTGACAAAGGAAACAAGTTTCTCCCGTAATGTTATTACGTCCTCTTACGTCCTCTAACCCCCACTCCTATTCACACTCAATTTGGAGCTGTGTGACAGTGTGAGCGCTTAGCAAAAGCACTTAACTAATGAGCAAAGCTCCAGAGCTGCTGTAGACCTCACAAGTAGCACACATTGTCATACAACAAAAATATATTGAAGACTTTATAGAATTGTAACCTGTAGAAACGCATTAATGGCAGCTTTACAGCATTGTGCCCAAACCTTCATAGTAACAGTGACTGGTGCAAAACGCATTATGAATAAATGAATCCGAATGCTTTATTGCAAAAAATGAAATTGCAAGGGGAAATGAAAGCGCACAGCACACTGGTTAACCCTTTGATGTTCGGCAAGATTATAAAGGGCTGCTGAGACGTGCTTGTTCTCACAGATGGCTGAATAATGATGGGAACGATGCTTTATGTCGTAGGGATTAGCGGGCGGTGGGAGCCAAC
>JAODXP020000032.1:3980142-3990142 GCA_027497455.2 Sardinella longiceps
ATGTAGCTATCTGTGTCTGCTGTGGCTCTCCCCATCTCTGTCTTTCTGTCTATCTATCTGTCTGTCTATCTGTCTATCTATCTGTCTGTCTATCTGTCTGTCTATCTGTCTGTCTGTCTATCTATCTATCTATCTGTCTGTCTGTCTGTCTGTCTGTCTGTCTGTCTGTCTGTCTGTCTATCTGTCTGTCTATCTGTCTGTCTGTCTATCTGTCTGTCTATCTGTCTGTCTGTCTATCTGTCTGTCTGTCTATCTATCTGTCTATCTATCTGTCTGTCTATCTGTCTGTCTGTCTATCTATCTGTCTGTCTGTCTGTCTGTCTGTCTGTCTGTCTGTCTGTCTGTCTCTCTGTAGCAGCTTGTCCTCATGTCCCTGGCCTTTAGTGATGTTACTCCGTGTGTTGGGCCCTGATCTCCCAGAAGTCTTTGCTCCTCCCCCACTAGTTTGTCTGTCATTGTCTGGCTGACACCTGTGAAGGTATCCCTGACTGACTGTGTTCAAAAGTACCCAATGGAATTTGCATGTCTCCTTCAAATTCTGAAGAGATGCATAATCTCTAGTATATTTAAAGTGCACTGTACTTTTAAGTATTCATTGTTCATTGAGTAGAATTGAGTACTCAAAGTATTAGAGCAGCTATTGCATGACTACCAGCTATGTTTGACATGGCTAGCTCCCTGTTCCCCTTGCATAGCAATGCTAATGCATTTCTTTCACACTATAGATCAGTGCACTGACTGTACTTACTCTGGTATATTTGCTGTACACTGACTGTATTCATTGTTCATTCATAAGAGTATTCAAAGTATAGAGCAGCTATTGCATGACTGCCAGTCATGGCTATCTCCTAAATTCCCTTACATATAGAAGCTAACTCATGTCTTACTCCACACTATAGATCCCATATGCTGAGCTTGGAGGGAAGACTCTGGTGCTTCAGGTGTTTGACTTCGACCGCTTCGGGAAACACGACGTGATCGGGCAGATTAAGATCCCCATGAACAGTATTGACCTGGCCCAGGCAATGCACGAGTGGAGGGACCTGGAGAACGGCGAGAAAGAAGAGGTCTGACTCTGGGCCTCTGAGTTGTCTTTGCTCTCCCCTCATCACTTCCTCATCCTTGTTTACACTCAGAATCAATCCATGACTAGTGGTGTGTGACCATTATGCCTTTCTGTTTCTTTTCCTTCTCTTCCTCCTTCAGCAAGAGAAGCTGGGTGACATCTGCATTTCTCTCCGTTACGTCCCAACAGCAGGCAAACTCACCGTCTGCATCATGGAGGCCAAGAATCTCAAGAAAATGGATGTTGGTGGATTATCTGGTAATATCCTATTTCTGTGCAGTGCTCTTCATTTTTCATCAGAATCTTCTAATGCTCTCCACATGAAGTGTTCTTTTCTAGCTTTATTGACTACCCTCAGAGGATCTCATGGCCGATGGACCCAAGGCTATTGGGATTCCAGTCTAACGTAATTCATTTTCCACAGATCCTTTTGTGAAAATTGTTCTCCAACACAATGGCAAGCGTCTGAAGAAGAAGAAGACCACAGTAAAGAAGAACACCTTAAATCCATATTTTAATGAAAGCTTCAGCTTTGAGATTCCCTTCGCACAGATACAGGTACTGTATGCTTCGTTTATACACATTTTCAAGCATAATGTATATGTTTATGAGCAAAATGTCAAAAGTATACATACAGTACCTAGTGAGTTTTTCGGAAAGCATTCTTATCATCTTAAAGGAAAAAGCCGGCGTGAATCAACACATAGTCCTACTGTTTTATAGTGCCAAGCAATATTGATAGCCACCTCAATCGCTGGATTTCATGAAAGGCAGACTGAGATAGCGAAACGACAGCTAACAGTAACACAATGGGGCATTTCAAAACGAAAGCAAATCGATTAGGTTTCGTTTTTGACATGCCTCATTCAGCTACTGTTAGCTGCCGTTTCGCAAACTCTGTCTACGATGCACAAAATTCGATCATTGAGGTGGCTTTCCGTAGCGCTTAGCAATATAAAACAGCAGGGCTACGTGTTGATTCACTCCGGATTATACCTTTAATAATATTTCTTTTTTTCTCCCATACAGAAAGTCCAGCTTCTCATCACGGTGTACGATTATGACAAGCTTGGCAGCAATGACCCCATCGGTAAAATCTTCATTGGCTACGGCGCCACAGGTGTGGGTCTGCGCCACTGGTCAGACATGCTGGCCAATCCCAGGCGTCCCATCGCCCAGTGGCACACCCTCCAGCCCGAGGAGGAAATCGATGCCGCACTCAAGGCACCCATCCGCTAACCTTGTCCGTACCGACCGCATCTCTTCCACTCCTGCTTTCCTTTCCTGCTTTGAGCTTCTACTGTGGTCTCATGGAAGCCATCTCACCTCGGAGCTCACAGAATTCCCACAATGCTGTTTTCTCCAGTCCCCACACACCCAACCTTCAGTGCAACATGCAAAATTGAAGTGATTGTGTCATGCTTCCACCTTGTAAATTTCAACTCAACTTAAGAACATTTTTTCCCTTTATTGATCTGTTTTGTATTTGTTTTGCATGGTTGGTAATTTATGTTCTGTCCATGGTTCTTGACAGGAAATAGCAAGTGAATTTCTTCAAGTTTAGCTAAAGTTGGATGTTAAAAGTTGATTTAAAGTGTGTTTGTTGTGTTAACACCAATCATTTCATCAACTCAAAATCTTCAGGATTTTGTTTACAAACTTACTACTATTGTCTGTATATTTTTGTACATTTTAAATATTATATTTACGTGTACAAGTGTCACACAATTGGTTTGTTTTTGCTGAGTAGGTTATTGACTACATCTTTTACTAAGTTTGCTTTTGCATGTCATTAATGCGTTCATTTGTTTTCGTGTCAACAAAATGCGAGTCACAGGTTGTTTGCTTTCATGTTGAAAAGTCCTAATGGTTTGGTAGGGCAGTATTTAGAGATGTAGATGATTCAATCAATTGTTTGTCAGTCTGCCTTCATGTAACATAGAGACACGTGAATAAAGCGGTGTTTTAAAGTACGTTTGGATATTGTTGAGTTGACCCATGTCTCACTATACTGAGAGACAACACCTGTAGCATCTAAGACAGTGAACACTATTCACATGTGGAAGTATGAGAGACCATTTTTTTTGTTAACTTGTTGTCTTACCTCAGCAATGTAAAGCTCATTTTCAGTGTAATTAAACATCAGTTTTATTGACATTTTATCACAGCGATATCTGGCACAACTTTACACTTACCACTCCCGATAGTGTAGATATACAATGGCCTGAGTAGGCCTATAGATTTAAAAACTCAAGAAAACATCTATATATAAGTCTGTTAATACTGAGACATCCCAGCATCAAGGAACAAACACAGATGGACACACAAACCATTCCAACAACACACACACACAAACACACACATACATACACACACACACAAACCATTCCAACAACACACACACAAACACAAAGGGACTGGTGCTCTGTCACAGACATATAATAGCCACTCTTAACAAGTGTGTGTTTTTAGTTTTTATATGATTTTAAATATGCTGACTGGCCAAATGCATTACAAATATGAGAACTATATAAAGTCATTAAACTAGCAACAGAGCAGTTGGTCCATATAAATTATTTATACTCAAAAGATTATACCTGAAGTACAAGAGCAAGTCTTGGTGAAAAAGCAATCTTTGTTATCTGTTGCCAAACTTCTAGTAATACCTCTCTACTAAAATACAGAACGATGTCAATTTACACCACCAAAATGTCCTTATCCACATCCAATGAGGTACCAATACTAGATACAGCCACAAGATGGCGGTATGATACTGTTGACATCAGCACCGACAGTAGGGCTCAGGATGACATAGTAGGTATTCTTGAGAAAACCTTTTTCATTTATCAAGGTCATGTTGAGGACAACTGAAAAGATAATAATGATTTAGTTTCCCCATAATGCAATGCCATATAAATCATGTCATACTAACTAAAGCATCTTTCATAAAAGTACAAACCACATCTAGATATTACACAAATTATTGCCTGTGTTTGTTGATGAAAAACGGCATATCTATTTATAGGCTATTCATATAACTTCAATTGTCTTGAAAAACTTACCAATAAAATGGCTGATGGATTTTCATTGGTTTGCAACACTGGTCTCGCAAGGTCATGTCGCTCAGAGTAAACTCTGCCTCTGAATGGCCAAAGGTGGTCAATGTGTCTGAAAAAATACATCTGACAGAATGTTACACATTAACCAAGGCGATGACAAAACATTTGGTTTCTTTGCATCTGGGAAAAGAACTGGGGCATGTCATGCTGTGGACTACTACAGAAAAAGTCAGAATTTAGGCAATACAGAACATAAATTTAATGTTTCAATATAGGCATTTCTAGAGGTCCGTAGAATACCGTACGAAATGAACAAACAAACGACTGAGGGATTATATCACAACCTCACAGATACAGAAGAGTTAGTGGAAAATGGTGAGACAAACCTGGAGAGAAGAGAAGAAGACAGCAGTGTCTACATGGTTGTAAATACGGGCAGATCTCATACAGGTATGTATGGACAGACCCTGTGTTGGGAAAGTTACTTTGGAAATGTAATGTGTTACTTACAATGACAAGTTATCCCATGTAAAATGTAATAACAGAGTAAGTATTCTGTTTACTTTCACAAAGTAATGTGACTTACTACATTTGATTACTTTTTGATTACTCTTCTATATTTTGAATTTTCTCAACCGTCGTCCATTTTGAGTTTTTGAAAGCTGGCAGGGTTATCCTTCAGGTATTATTCAACACTGGTTGCTGCCAAAATCCAGTGTCAGACTTTAACACCCCAACACTGCTTTACTGGGAGACCATGCTAAGTAAATCAAATACTGAGCGTGCATACTGATTGTGCATACTGTATGTGCACCTGCTCAAACAGATCATTTTTTTAATGGCAATGAACTAGGCCTAAGTTACCATTTCTATCTCTCTCCTATTAGCAAATGGCACTCCTAGTAGGCACTTACTTGTATTGTGTTGCAGTTTGATTGCTATCCCTCTTTTGTTAGTCGCTTAGGATAAAAGCGTCTGCTAAATGCGTAAATGTGATGTAATGTAATGTTATATCTAACAGTGTAGATGTCCTTGCAACTGCAGACTGCTGTAGATCCAGAAATAAGTGGGTGGTGTTGCCAACTGCCATGATGGGACAACCAATTAGATATCAGAATTGTGAAATTGTGACTTTGAACTTTAAATGAATGAGGTTGTACACATGAAGTACACATGGACAATGTTTCTGCAGAGGATATTCAGATGTAACTGAAATTGTAATCCTGAATATTTCTTGAAGTAACTGTAATTTAATGACATATTTTTAAAGTAGTGTCACTGATTACGGTTACTTTTACTTTGTAATTAAATTACGTCATTTTGTTACATGTATTTAGTTACTCACACACCATACACATGCTAGTACACACACACACACACACACACACACACACACACACAGATTTATTTCAGACACTGCTGCCTTGATACAGATCGTGAATGGAGGGTGCTCCGAGCACTGGTAGCTGTCTTGGCTGTGCTGAGTGTTGTGCTGCTAATAGGACACATAGTACTTTTGACCCAGAAGATAGCAGGACAGGAGCCACAGGAGCCACTGGCCCCACTGCCCAATACCAAGGGCCAAGGTAAAGCTCACAGACTTTTACTTTGTAATTAGATTACGTAATTTTTTTGTTACATGTATTTAGTTACTCACACACCATACACATGCTAGACTGCACACACACACACACACACACACACACACACACACACACACACACACACACACACACACACACACACACACACACACACATATTTAATACAATACACACCATCAATACACAGAGTTAATTTGAAGAATATCAATATTATTTAAAAATATATATATATGTTTATTGTAAGTTTTAAATTGTCAATTCCTGTTCCTATTATACACCAATTCTGGATCATTTAATCTGGATTATTGTGCTGAAAATGTTAATTATAGCCTAGCTCTCTGCTCCTGACAGATATGCAGGACCAGAAGTTTTGCTTCCCCAAGCACACTGACACAGATTATGTGAAGGTAGAACTCGACTATGACGAGCCTCTCACGCATCTGAGTTTCTGCATGAGGTACAAGACCAAGTACGGGCGAAAAGAGCAGTCCCTCTTTTCTCTCGCCACTCCTGACTTCCAGAACGCTTTTTTGCTCTTCATCGAAAGGACGGGAAAATTTTCATTCACTGTGAATCATGATGAAAAATATACAAGCATCATAAGCCCAAGTGATCAGTGGAATTCAGTCTGTGTCAGCTGGAGCTCGTGTGGCCCCTCCTATCTGTGGCTGAATGACAGGAAGCTTAAGGTGGGAAGTCTAGCGCAGGGCGACAGCATACAGACCCATGGCATAGCACTGATAGGTCAGGATCAGGACAGTCATGGTGGTCATTTGGACCTTGCACAGTGTTTTGTGGGAGTGGCCAGCGACATTTACCTTTGGGGACAAGATCAGTCAACACCGTTGGTCACAGACTTCATGCATGGAAAGCCAATACCGTATCAAAGGAATCTTTTGATTGACTGGCGAGCTTTAAATTACACTCTTTCTGGGGATGTTTCTGTGAGATCCAGCACAGCCACATGCACTGAAGCGTAATTAACCACCACTAAGAAGTACTTTTTGTGCTCTTTTGGGGGTATACACTATGCTTTGAATGTTTAATGCAAATATGGTTGACATAACACTTGTTTACTGGGCTTCTCTTGCTTCATGTTACTATTGTGGACTATTTGTAATGTTTACAGTAATATGGCGTCAATGTAGTTTAATTTCATACCTTTTAGGCAGCGATTCAATCAGATTAATCATTAAGTGGGTGACAAGATTGGTTGAAAGCCATCTAATACAAGACTGATAGACTATAATTGTCTGGTGGTTGTATTGTCTCACATAAATGATAAGATAAAGATACTTAGATGTGCTTAGATGTCATATGCACTAGTTTTCACGATTTTGGATTCTCCGAGGTCACTAACGTGAATGCTTAATGGAAATGGTGGATAATGGAATTCTACATTCTTTTCCTGAATGTTTGTGTGAGCTCAAAGTAGATTAAGCAGTGAGCAGTGATTTTTTTCCCCCCACATAAACGAAACTGAAAAAAAGACAAGCTGTGAATCTGCTTTTATTAAAATATTAGTGGTTAGGCAGTGTGTCATCAATAAATGAAAATTCATATGCATCAAAAGCTACATGACCAAGCCAAAAAAAAAAAAAAAAAAGTGAACCGTAAACATATTTTTTAAAAAATATTGCCATTTTAAACCACTAAACATTACATGGTGAACTCTATTATAAGCAAAATAAAGTATATTGATGATGCAAATGCATTGGGTGGGGGGCACTGTATGGCAGCAGAAATTCACATTGTTACAGTATAAACAATGCAGCAAATGTACACAACAGAAAATATTTGGGATAAAAGGAGAAAGGACTCTATGGCTCTGGACTCTTTCACTCTTCCTCCAACCAGCAAAATAATATAATACTGCAAGATCTATTTGAAGATACAATAAAAAGAAAAGAAAACAAAAACAAACAAAAAAAATGTGTGTTGTGTTACTTTTGGATCAGTTAGTGAGTAACACAATATGTTAAGAGTTGGCAGGTGACCTTTAACTGTGCCTTTAATTAATAGAACTTATAGCTCCATATAAAATTATGTCTCCAGGCCTAGCAGCTCTGGTCAGCAATTGAGACTTTTCAATGAAGTAACCCTTCCAATACAGTTTTACACATATTTCTTACTAGAGATAAGTGCCAGGAACTTCACCAAGACCTCAGAGTAAACTATATTTTAAGTGTTCTATTCTCAAAAGGTTTGATACCTGTATGTGAAGGGTAAAACAATCAAAAGACATTTTCCCAACAGGTATGTGTACAGTAGATTATTGTGTCTTAAATCCTGCTCCACATCCACCCCTCTTTGTCCCGATGGTAGCTCAACTACCACTTACAGCCACAAGGTGGCACCATAATATTACTTCTGATGCACACAAACTAGACTAAAGGGGTTGGACAGTTGGAAACTACCTCTACTGGTGAATACCAAGTCTTTTATAATAAAGATCTCTATTCCTGTTTGGTTCCTTTTAATTAAGATTAGATTTTTAACAACTTTGCTCTATGAAATAATCCTCACAAAGGAACTCAAAGAATGGACTTTTTTTTGTTTGTTTGTTTAAAGTTGACCCGTCACAGAAATCTGTCATACCTTCATTTAACATCACCTTAAAATGATCTCATCTACTAGAATCTTCCTCCTCCTAGACGGCTGAGTGTCTAACAGCTGACATTGACCTTAGCCATGCTATGTCGCCGTTCACTTATCACGTTTATCAGACTGCTTTAACACTGAACGCAACAGGCTGATCATTTCAACAAAGACAAACAAACACACAGCTTACAGTGTTCAAAAAAACAGAAAGTCCCCAACAAACTGACTGTGCCATGAAACAACATATAGAGAAACTGTAAATAAGCATAGACTTAGAACATAAACAGTTGCACACCACATAGACGTTTGTTTGTCATTTTTTTTTCCTCTGGTCATTTTTTTTTTGATTGTTAGGACAACTGTGTGTATGTGTGTGTGTGTGTGTGTGGGTGTGTGTGTGTGTGGGTGTGTATTTGAGAGAGAGAGTGAGAGAGAAAGAGAAAATGCAAGTGTAGAAATAAAAATGGCAAAAAATAGCACTTCCATGTTTGCAACCCTCCCTTCACCCCATTTTATTTATTTATTTAAAAAAAATCTTTCTTTTCATTTTCTGTCCTCTATTTGACAGTAAAACTGCACACCCATATTTCTCTCACCTATCCAACTCAAGCCCTTTTTAACCCCCCCCATCCCACACACACCCGTCTAACCTAGCAGTAGCCACCCATGCCTACCCTCCCCTCCCCTCCCTTCCCCAGGCTGTTCTAATCACTGTCTCTGTCCAGGTCGTGGTCTGCCAGCACCAGCTCGTGGTCCTCGGCCATCTCCATCAGCGCCTGCATCTCGGGGCTGTCCTCGGTCAGCATCTCGCCCGTCTCGCCCATCTCGGCCTCCTCGTCGTCCATCGTGTGCTCGGCCTCCTCCACGTTGCTCGACACCTCCACCATCTCCGTGCCCTGGATCTCCGTCTCGCCGTCCCGGATCTTCTTCACGTGGAAGGTGAATGGCGGCACCTTGTAGACCGCTGTCATGGAGCGAGCGTAGACGGTGTGGTCAGGCGTGAAGGACTTCTTCAGCTTATCCTTGGACGACTGCATCTTGACCTTGCGTTCGGGGTTGACGGACATCCGTGTTCCCAGCTTGCCCATCTTCTTCTCGATGTTGAGGCGCGTCTTCTCAAGATTCTCCTTGGTCTTCTGGCGCGTCTTCTCCAAGTTCTCTTTGGTCTTCTGCTTGGTCTTCTCCAGACTCTCTTTGGTCTTCATGCGAGTCTTCTCCAGGTTCTCCTTGGTCTTCTGTTTGGTCTTCTCAAAGTTCTCCTTGGTCTTCTGCTTGTTTTTGTCCATCTTCTCCCTGGAGAAGACCGTCTTCATGTTCTGCATGCGCTGGAGGCTGCTGCGCTTGATGCGCTCAGCTCGCGTCTCCTCCACCGTCTCCTCGATCTCGACCTCCTCCTCGTCGGAGGAGAGGTCAATGTGGGCCTTCTCGCCTCCGTCCTCTGCGCCCTCCTCCACGGATTTCAGCTCCAGTCCCACCTCGCCCTCTGCTGGCTCGGCCACCTTCATGGACTTGCCCACAGTCACCTTGGAAGGCAGCTTCACCTCATCCTGCACACAGAGAAACCAAAATGGAAGTCTGGTGAGACATCTGAATGATCTACTTTACCTACATCATTTCTGGATGGTTTCAACACTTTACTTTCTAATAGTGTATCTTAGTTGCAATACATT
>JAODXP020000032.1:4002642-4020142 GCA_027497455.2 Sardinella longiceps
ATGTAATCTGGTGTACATAGCTTTAAGCGGCCGGGAGGAATGGTGCGGCTGTGCGTGCATCCGTCCTTTTGACAGCTTACATAAGAAAATTAGCCACGATTTTCACTCTGAGGGGTCTATGCGCTGCGCTGGCACACAGCCAAATATGCAGCCATGGAGCTGGTGTTGTTCAAACAGCAGTTACTTGCGTGTGAGTGTGTGTGTGTGTGTGTGTGTGTGTGTGTGTGTGTGTGTGTGTGTGTGTGTGTGTGTGTGTTTAAGGGGAAGGCAAGGCATGCACTGAGAAAGGCTGCTGTATATACACACACACACACGGCAAAGATTGACAGGCTCCTCAGTGATGTCAGAGGAGGAGATGATCATCTCAGCTGTTAAGCGGCCGCTCCGCTGAGCTTCACTGAACAGCAGGAGAGGTTCTCCATAATATAATGTATCCCAGTACTAAGCGGTTCTAAGGGGCCGGGGGAACCCATTAAGTGCAGGTATCATATGACCGGCACCTCCATTACTACTACTGCAGCCCTCTGTGGCTTTGGGCTAAGCAGCCAACTTCCCACTGACTTTCCTTGTACTCGGCTAAGATGAACAACATGTGGGGAGAGATGAGGAGAGAGAGAGAGAGAGAGAGAGAGAGAGAGAGAGAGAGAGAGAGAGAGAGAGAGAGAGAGAGAGAGAGAGAGAGAGAGAGAGAGGGAGAGAGAGAGAGAGAGAGAGAGAGAGAGAGAGAGAGAGGGGGGGTAGTGAGGTGGAGGCAACAGGAGATTAGGAACAGATATCAGTAGGAGATGGGAGTGGCAGAGTAGGGAGTGGAGAGAGATGGAGAGAGAGAGGAATGGAGAGAGGGAGAGTGGAGAGAGGGAGGAATGGAGAGAGTGAAGGAGGGAGAGAGGGAGGGAGGGAGGGAGGGAGGGAGGGAGAGGAGGAGAGGTGATAGCAGAAGAGGATGGGAGTGCAGCCATGGGGATTCCTATGGAGTGAATCAACACGGTTCAGATCCTCATTACAATACCACACCCCTGGCATACTCACTGCACTTACACAGAACACACACACACACACACACACAGACACACACACACACACACACACACACACACACACACACACTTAAATTTCATGCTTACATTCCTCAAAACCACAGATCTTCTAACAATACCAGAATTGGTTGATGTGACCAAAGGAATTCACTTAAAACCCCTAAAACTGCAGCCACACAATGATGACATAATCACCCGGCATCCAACAATCACATATCTGCCTGTTAAAACCCTGATAAAATCCGGAAAGACAATCCCACACATAACACAGGTGACAGGCTGACACAATACAGGCTTGTCGACAGAGAGCGGAATAAGGGAAGGTGCCAAACCCCAGACAGCTGAAGAAACTCCGGAATAATCTGCATGTCGGCTGGGATTGTTTTTGAAGGCCACTGATGTGGTCAGATTGATAACAGAGAGAGCAGAGAAGCCTGGGAAGGAGAGGAGGAGGAGGAGGAGGAGGGGAGAGGAGGAGGAGGGGAGGAAGGGGAGAGGAGAGGAGGAGGAGGAGAGGAGGGGAGGGGAGGAAGGGGAGCAGTGCCAGGGCCTGATGGATGGAGAACAGAGAACAGTGATGTCGACTCTCTCTCTCTCTCTCTCTCTCTCTCTCTCTCTCTCTCACCCAGCCTGTGGCCCAGAGAACAGATTATACACACAGGACAGGTGGAGGAGGAGGAGGAGGAGGAAGGGGGGAAATGGAGAGTGCAGGTGAGAGAGAGAGAGAGAGAGAGAGAGAGAGAGAGAGAGAGAGAGAGAGAGAGAGAGAGAGAGAGAGAGGGGGGTGGAGTAGACAGAGAATGACAAAAAGAAAGGGAGTACAGAAATAAAGAGACAGAAACTGAGATGGATAGTGGGAAAGAGGAGAAAGTGTGAGAGAGAGAGAGAGAGAGAGAGAGAGAGAGAGAGTGTGAAAGAGAGAGAGTGAACAGAGAGAGAGAGAGAGAGAGAGAGAGAGAGAGAGAGAGAGAGAGAGAGAGAGAGAGAGAGAGATGGTGGAAAGAAAAGGGAGCCGGGATGGGAGTGAGCGTGAGGAGGATGGAGACTGATTGAGATTATAGGAGCCAGATTGAGACAGAGGGAGAAAACGAAACATGGAGGACAAATGACTGCACATTACTGTTGATAGTAGGGATGACAACTAGAGAGGGTGAATATATACAGTGGAAAAGGGCAGAGAGAAAGAGAGATAGAGGGAAGGAGAGAGAGAGGGAGGGAGGGAGAGACACCTGTTAAGGACTAATGGGCAGGAGCTGAGAGAGGTTTTTACAGGGAGAGGTTTTAACACAGATGACCAAGGGTGAAACAGTCAGAGATGAAGGGAGCAAACGGTTAATAGAGTGAGAGAGAAAAGATACAGTTGGATAGACAGATAGAGAGGAAGGGAGGGAGGAGAGCGGGAGGGCGGGCGGGGGCAGAAATGGACCACACCTGTTGCGTTGGGTCAGTGGCGCAGTGGGAGTGTGGATGGGACACAGGGGTCAGGAGCCACTTGTTCAGGGAAGATAAACAGCCACGTTCCTGCTGACTACAAAGCTCTCCAGCTGTGTGTGTGTGTGTGTGTGTGTGTGTGTGTGTGTGTGTGTGTTAACTGGCGCCCATATGTTTATGTGAGCTGGTGGACATATGGATGAGCCCCATACAGTATGTGGGCAAATGTCACAGCTGTCTTCACATACATATTACATGCTTACATACAGGGATCATTTCTGTGTGTGTGTGTGTGTGTGTGTGTGCATGTGTGTGTGTGTGTGTGTGTGTGTGTGTGACAGAAACAGTGAAAGTGCATGGCTACGGCTATTCTGAGTGTACTGCACTATGTGTGTGTGTGTGTGTGTGTGTGTGTGTGTGTGTGTGTAACAGAAACAGTGAAAGTGCATGGCTACGGAACAGTGAAAGTTGTGTGTGTGTGTGTGTGTGTGTGTGACAGAAACAGTGAAAGTGCATGGCTACGGCTATTCTGAGTGTACTGCACTAGTGTGTGTGTGTGTGTGTGTGTGTGTGTGTGTGTGTGTGTGTGTGTGTGTGTGTGTAACAGAAACAGTGAAAGTGCATGGCTACGGAACAGTGAAAGTTTGTGTGTGTGTGTGTGTGTGTGTGTGTGTGTGTGTGACAGAAACAGTGAAAGTGCATGGCTACGGCTATTCTGAGTGTACTGCACTATGTGTGAGCGTGTGTGTGTGTGTGTGTGTAACAGAAACTGTGAAAGTGCATGGCTACGGAACAGTGAAAGTTTGTGTGTGTGTGTGTGACAGAAACAGTGAAAGTGCATGGCTACAGCTATTCTGAGTGTACTGTACTGTATGTGTGAGTGTGTGTGTGTGTGTGTGTGTGTGTGTGTGTGTGTGAGCCCCATGTCCATCCATAAGGGTGTGAAGTCCAGCGTGCTCGGAGCGGAGCGGGAATGCTTGTTCTGAGGGTTGGGCTTTGGCCTCTGCTGCTGGGGGATCCTTTCTGGAATGCTTTCATTCCCAACTTTCCTCCCGGATAAGGAATTCCAAACACGGCCATAATCATTTGTTACACATATATACTGAATGTCCAAAGCCTTCTTCCCCCTTTGCTCCTGTGCCACATAGCCCAGTGGAAGGCTGAGGGTGAGGGTGAGGGTGAGGGTTAGCCTTGTTGGCTCTGCTCCACTGACAAAATATTTGGCAAGTTTGTGGAAAAAGAACTTGAACTCTACGCTTGATTTTGTGCGTCTTGCCCAAGGCCTGACCTGTGCTCCCGTTTAGCCACCCACAGAGCCTCCACTAATCTCACACACACACACACACACACACACACACACACACCGCTCACCGCTTTACAGGCACACTGAGAGAACGCTCCCCATTAGTCTGAAATACAATGCCAAACCTTTGGGGTGTGCTTCTATTGTTGTCTCCATCAGTGTGTGTGTGTGTGTGTGTGTGTGTGTGTGTGTGTGTGTGTGTGTGTGTGTGTGTTATATGTGGTTGGGTTGTGTGTGTGCATGATGGTACAATGCCAAACCTTTAGGGTGTGCTTCTATTAGTGTCTCCATCAGTGTGTGTGTGTGTGTGTGTGTGTGTGTGTGTGTGTGTAATCTGTAATGCGTGTTTGGCTTGTGTGCCTGCCTGACGGTAGTAACTCAGTCTTGTTTGATAGCTGTCTCTCTCTCTCTCTCTCTCTCTCTCTCTCTCTCTCTCTCTCTCTCTCTCTCTCTATCAGATGCCTGAGGGTGATTAGTGGTTCCCTAACGGGCTGTGCACTGCACTAGCTAACTGTCACAAGCCGCTCTGCGAGTGCCTCCATGCAAGCCTGCACACATGACACTTATTAGCAAGCGTCGCTAACCACCCCAAACAACCAGCTCCAACTGTGCAGCAACACTGCATCATGTTGTGACTCCATTGTAAGCGTCCTCAGACGAACCCGGTCTGGTTGTAAATCGTTAACCATGATGGGGGTGCGTGGGGTGGAAAGGGGGGGAGGGGTGGTGGTGAAGCATTTGGGTTAATGGTGCTGGTGGTATCGAGGGGGGGTGGGGGGTTGTAATCAATGGCAGGGGGAAGCCCGGGAGAACGCCATGTTCCCCCTGCACGTTCCCCATCACCTCAGCTGGGAAGCATTAAACTGGGCTACCCTGCCAACTCACCCGATCCGTCTTCAGCCTTTGAATGAAAGCACAAGGTTGTGCGGCGCAGCTCTCCACTTGTGCATATGGAGATGTGGATTTATAATATATACATTCATTTGTGTGTGTGTGTGTGTGTGTGTGTGTGTGTGTGTGTGCAGCCACACTGTTATGGCTAATTACATGTCTGCTGGGTGTGCTTGTGTGTCAATGCGTGTGTGTGTGTGTGTGTGTGTGTGTGTGTGTGTGTGTGTGTGTGTGTGTGTGTGTGCATAAGGAACATGAAGTTTGTTTTTTGGACTTTATGGCTTATGACCACCAACATTTATGCAAGTGCGTGCGAGTGCACAGGTCTGCTGAACTCTGAGTATATTAACACTACTTGACAGAGCCGGTACTTATTAATGTGTGTGCATAATACAAATACTGTGTGTGTGTGTGTGTGTGTGTGTGTGTGTGTGTGTGTGTGTGTGTGTGTGTGTGTGTGTGTGTGTGTGTGGTTAGAGCAAGGCAGACTGACTCAGAGTGTGGAAACTCTGAATGTTCTTGCGCCACTGTGCGAAGCTGCAATCCATTAGACATTACGGCATAGGAACCTAAAAAAAGCCCCGTTTTAACTACAGAGGGCCAGTCTGTGTGTGTGTGTGTGTGTGTGTGTGTGTGTGTGTGTGTGTGTGTGTGTGAGTGTGTGAGAGAGAGAGAGAGAGAGAGAGAGAGAGAGAGAGAGAGAGAGAGAGAGAGAAACATCTGCCATTCAAGCCTCACGCAGACGCACACACAGACTCTTTTCTCTTTTCCTCTCCTCCATCTCCCACTCTTTCCCCTCACCTTCTACAAACTAGCCCCGTGCATTTCAAAAAATAAAATCCAAACTATTTTCCATCGTCATTGCAACTAAATAAATAAAGGGGCACTTCATAGAGCACTGGCACTTCATAGATTCCATATGGTCCCCAGAACTGCTACACAGCTGCATGTGAAGACAAGTTACTTTTGCTCTCTGATTTGGGAGGGATGAACAGGATCAAGTTTTATAAGCTGCAGTGCAGGTAGACCAGAAGTAGAGAGGGACTGGAATTATACTTCCCTATGTGTGAGCTTAACTATAATAACTATTATATATTATTAACGATTAACTATTATTACTATTTATAAGCATTTATAAGCATGATACATACACAGTATATACAGGTATGTGTTTGTGTATACTATGTGTGTACTGTGTGTGTGTGTGTGTGTGTGTGTGTGTGTGTGTGTGTGTGTGTGTGTGTGTGTCACACACATGTGATGCTTTGACAGGGCGTGGTACTTAAATCAATTCCTCTGCTCCAGGGAATCACCCTGTGGGTTTCCTCATGAAATCTCACTGGGAAATCTCATTTGAACTTTTTCCCACTAACAGCATTAAGCAATTTGACATGAAGCCATCGCCATCCTTCCCAAACAGGCATAAAATATCCCAGCTTAGAGAACAGACAGACAGACAGACAGCAACAGCAACGGGGACTGGACAGATGCCAATAGCTCGTCAAGCGAGAACAAACAACATTATTGACTTACGACACTTTTAAAACCTGACTCCCTTTAATCTGTCTTAAACCCATGTCCTCACTCACCAGAGCTTCAAGCACAAGCCTTCTGAGCGCTTTACGACTTTTACCCCAAAGGACCTCCGAGCCTTAAGGCCTCTACGCGCATAAACACCTTTTTTCATTTTCCGCACGACGTTCCGAAGAAGCTATAAGCAGCACGCCGCCGTCGCCACCACGCTCATGTGCATCTCCGCCACACTCCATTTTGAGATCATATACTTCGAAAGTATACAGACTTACGGTTCCCTGTCCGGCCGGGACTACAAATTACCGGCGGCAGGGATGGCAAACATCTGCGAGGCTCTCTCTCTCTCTCTCTCTCTCTCTCTCTCTCTCTCTCTCTCTCTCTCTCACTCTCTCTCTCTCTCTCTCTCTCTGAGCCGTAACCTAGAAGCCGACTCATGTTTTCCATATGAATTCATGAAAGCGGGGAACGTCCATCCAATCACCCAAAAGATATGCAGGCCGACCGGGGCCATTCCCATGCTGCTCCAGGATTTACTTACTGACAAAAGGGAACGTCTGCACATTATAAAAGCCCCTATTTCAGGCTATTTATAAAGACTGGGTCCTTGGGGGTTCGTTTTTTTTTTTTTTTTTTTTTACTGTGTGTTAAAGGGCCTTGTTGGGTCTGAATTTCAATCAATCCCTGCAGTGTGTGTGTGTGTGTGTGTGTGTGTGTGTGTGTTCTGTGTTTAGATCCCTGCCCACCTAGACTGAGGAGCTGAGTGTTTGAGAGATGATAGAGTGATTTAAGAGCACCCCTCCACACCGTGTGTGTGTGTGTGTGTGTGTGTGTGTGTGTGTGTGCGTACGTGTGCAGGGAAGACACTCTGGTCCTTTGAGACTCGAGAGGGGAATCTCAGGAGTGTGTGTGTGTGTGTGTGCGACCACACCCATGGGCCCATGTGCTCTCCAACTCACACCCTCCCCTCCTCACCACCATCCCCGCCCAATTCCACCCCCATCCCCCTCCCCCTCCTCCCCCTCCACCCACCGCACCAGAGAGGCATGGTGCCCAGCAACTCTAGGTTGGCACGTGCCAGTCCACCCCTCTTGGCAGAACAAACGGTTTACAGCGAGGAGCACCTAGCTATTAGCTATTAGCCACCCTCATGCCCACCCCACCCCAACCCCTCCCCAGGACCAGAGTCTGACCATCCTCCACGCTTCACTTCTGGGACACCCACCCTGCCACACCCTTCACACAGCACAGGACTCCTCACACACACACACACTCCTCACACACACACACACACTCCTCACACACACACAGACACAGACACAGACACACAAACACATATAACTCTAATTTATTACACTGTCTTGGACATCTGTGCTTACCCAAACAAAAGACAGTACTTCCACAGCTGACCAATGAAATCCCGTTCCAATTCTCACACCCATAACATTAAACGGTGCATTTCTTTCACTCTCAAGCACAAATAAAACACACACACACACACACACACACACACACAGACGTACACACACACACACACACACACACACACACACACACAGACGTGCACACACACACACACACACACAGAGACACACACACACATATATACACACTCACAAACACTGACCTGGTAAATCATGACTTTGAAGTTCCTTCTCTTGAGTAGTTCAGCCTCGTTGCTCTCCAGTCTCTTGATCTGGCCACCCTGTTTCTCCAGGTTGCTGCGCACCGTCTTCACGTTGACGCTCACCTTGCGCACCTTCTCCAGCATCTTGTTCACGGAGTTGGCGGTGGTGGTGTGGCTCTTGGAGAGTTTGGTGAGCTCGCCCTGGATGCCCGACACCGAGCGCTCCATCTCCTGTTGCCGTGCCTCAAGTCCCGCCTGGGTCTGTTGGATCTGGTCCACGGCGCCGATGATCTTGTCCAGCAAGGTGAGCACCATCACGCCGTTCACCTGCCCGTCACCTTTCTCCTCCTCCGCAGCTTTCTCGCCGCTTTCCAGGGCTGCTTCGGCGGCCGCCGCAGCAGCTGCCGCGGAGACGGCGGCATCCTCCTCTTCGTCGGACTGAGGCAGGTTCACCTCATCGTCCGAGATCTCGGTGAGCGACTTGTGCGGCTCGATGGGTCCCGGCTGCAGGTTGAAGTCCTCAATCAGCTCCATGGCAAAAGTTCAGAGATGAGGAGTCAGAGTAACACAGACACACACACTCACACACAGAGAACAGAGAGAGATGGGGGGGAGAGAGAGAGAGCGAGCGACTGGGGAAAGAAGCGGTAATATAAAAAAAAAAATATTAAAAAATAAAAACAAGGCACAAACTTTTCTTCCTATGTGACTTTCCAGTCCACTTCACGTTTTGTTTTGTTGTTGTTGTTGTTGTTCCCTTTCTTGTTACACTTACTGTGTCCAACTTCACTTTACTCTGCTTCAGCTTTACCACTGCCTATCCCTGCACTCTACTCTCCTCTTCTCTTCTCTTCTCGCTCCCTCTATCAAGACACACCACGCCACACGCGCACGCTCTCCTCTCTCTCTCTCTCCCTCGCTCTCTCTCTCTCTCGTTCTCTCCCGCTCCCTCTCTCGGCGTGTCTCGCTCTGGACGCTAGCCAGTGGAGTAGAGGCAGATAAATCGGAGAGCTCTGTGTTGCATGAGCGCTGGGACTCAAATGCCACACTCCCCTGCCAAACCCTCCTGTCAAATCACCAGCTCTCCCTGCCTCTTTTCCTTTTTTCCATCTCTTTTCCCTTTTCCAGCACCCCCTCCCTCCCTCTCTCCCTCCCTCCCTCCCTCTCTCTCTCTCTCTCTCTCCCTCCCTCCACTCCGGCTACACCGTTCACAGCCTCTCCCCTCCCCTCCCGATGTGAGAGCAAGTGTGTGAATGTGAGGGAGTGTGTGTGTGTGTGTGTGTGTGTGTGTGTGTGTGTGTGTGTGGTGTGTGTGTGTGTGTGTGTGTGTGTGTGTGTATTACTCCACCCAGTGGTGTGGCAAGGGCCAGCGCAATGGCTCTTCCCCGACTCAGGATGGTTGGAATAGTTGGAGCAGAACTGCAACTGGATCAGAGATAGAGAATAAGAGAGATAGAGAAGGGGAAAGAAAAGAAGAGACAGGAGAGAGACACAGACAGAAAGAGAGCAGGAGAAAGAAAGAGAGAGAGAGAGAGAGAGAGAGAGAGAGAGAGAGAGAGAGAGAGAGAGAGAGAGAGAGAGAGCCCATGCAGGCACAGGCACATACAGCAGTGGAATGTGTAGCAAGAGCTCCAGGCTTCTCTCTCTCTCTCTCTCTCTCTCTCTCTCTCTCTCTCTCTCTCTCTCTCTCTCTCTCTCTCTTATTTTTTATTTTAATAAATCCCACAGGGTTTTCCTCTCTCCACTTTTTCCATGGAGTCCTCTTCGGGAGTCTGCCCCGGCCGGCACACAAGGGTTGAGAAATGTCAACTGAGAATGTTGACAGTGAGGGATGGGACTGGGTGTTGCCATGGTAACGCTTGTGCTTGTTTGGGCCATGCATGCGTGGTCGCCTTCCCCAGACCATGAGGACCACGCAGCTTGTAATCCTCCATGCTGGTTAACCAGTTCCAGTACCAGAAGTCTGGTGGTGGAGATGCTTGGAGGTCTAGAATGATGAAGCGCAGTAAATCAAATTGTGAAAGAGTGTGTGGGGTGTGTGTGTGTGTGTGGGGGGGGGGGGGGGGGGTGGATGAGTGATACAGGAGTCTATCATGTGGTAATGATTGTCTGTCAGCTCTGTCTACTGTGCGCAGCTTTTTTCAATAGAAATGTGCTAAAGCTTTCTCAAAGTTAACAGAGTCACCCAGTTCAATATGTTATTCATTTACATGTTATTGAATAACAACCTCAATGAACATTTAATTTATTCCCCCTAGGATGATTAGAAACTGCTAAGCATTTCTGGCTCAAGGTCTGCCTTGGTGCCATTTGTTTGTAAACAGAATGATCTGTTCAGTGCCCCGAGGTCCCACATCTGGCTTTAGCAAATTGAGATTCTTCATGGTACAATTAAAAGCATTTCAGTGGAAGACAAAAAGGCTAGCTAGCCACATTACTCGGAAATCTCAGTAACAGGTGATACCTGCAGTTTGACATACCAAAGGTCAACCTCTGTTCCCTCTAATTTGGCTTTTCTGGAGGCTTAAGGGCTCCCAGTGTAGTTAATTTTAACATCAATTCATTACAGAGTCAGTGTCACATTCTCTGTTCAGCTCACTCACCCACTACTGGCCGCTGTGGGCACGTCAATGGGTGTCATAACAGGTCATATGTCACAAGACCTACTGAGCCAAAGACTACCAGCACAAGTCTTCTCAACATCACCATTGCTTTGCTCCTCCAAATGGCAGCTCTGTGTTCAGCCTATGCCAGTGGTTCTCAAAGTGTAGTCCGGGGACCACTGGTGGTCCGCGAGCGAACTCAAGTGGTCCGTGAGGGAAAAAAAAAAAAGAAGTGAATTGAGTCTGTTTCTTACTAACATTATTGGAAGGCAAAAGATGAACTGTTCACTGAATACTATTGCAGTCCTGTAATATATTAAAAACTGAGGCTATCTGAATTTAAAGTGCATAGAAATGCCTATTTAGATTTCTCAGCTTTATGTGACTTGGAGAGGGGGCACAAGGGCAGATGGTTCCTGAAAAGAAAATATTTTGGACCAAGTGGTCCTCAGTCTGAAAAAGTTTGAGAAACACTGGCCTATGCGGTAGGGAACAGATGCTAATTAAACATTTAGCAAAGGTGGGCTAAAAGGTGGATAGGTCTAATTCAGGAGGGAAAAGGCTAATGTGCACTATGTAAACAAATACCAATGCAATATAATGGCTTTTTATCCATTCCACATTTGGAATAAGAAGACCCGGCTGAAACTTATTTATGGTAGGGAATATAGTGAAAATATAAAACACAGCATGGCAACAAAAAATAAAACATAAACAAAATAGGCCTACCAAACTAAGCTCAAACATTAGTAGGTCCAACCTAGTCTGAGTTACGATGTGGACATGGCCTGTGCATTGACTGCATTCTAGAGTTAAATGGACAAATATCTCTATTGTTATTCGTGCCCACTGAGCATACTTGACATGAAGTGACTGTTTTACCTCGAGGTTGATCATGCTTGGATCACACGCTGCCTGCTGAAGGGGAGGATAAAGTCACATGACTTGCGGACCCTCCAGTGACGTCACGTTTATTCTACAGTGGGGATTGAAGCAGGGAGCTGCGCCTTACATATTGAGGGTTTCAACGAAGGTAAGAAAATGAATCTGTACATAATTTGGTCTAAAAATGTACTAAGATTTAACGACTTATTTTAAAAAAATTACTGCTATAAAAGCGACAATTGACATGTACCAGGTGAAACACTAATCGTATCCGTCTGTGATGCTGCTGTTCATCTTGTGATGGAAGGATGCTTGCTGCATCCGCCGAGGTATTATGCTAGGGAAATGAATGAAAACGGCTGTCCACTCTGGAAATGAACATTGCAAAGCAAATAAATGGCTGATAGAAAGTGAAAAATTGCGTAGGCTTGTAGGCTACATTTTAATTCAATCTGTACACGCATCAAAAATTATTGGATCGCACGTATGGTGGATCGCACGTATAATTTAGGCTATTTGTATTATTTCTCAACGTGATTCTATTATTTTAGTTGATGCATCCTCTGGCCAATATCTGATTGAACGAACTGTTACAGTAATAATTGAAGGTAAACGCGCTGCGTGTGGACCTGGTGACATAATACATTGATGTTTCCAAGGAGTCTATATTTACATTTAATTAAATATGACAGCTGTTTACTTAGGCTAGGTTATCAAATAGATTTTGTGTGATTTTACAATGTGAAAGCCGTTTATGACGACGGTCGTCTTCCGATGGGAAGTGAAATGATGGCGTCCTTGAGTCGTGAAGGGCAGTGCGGTAGCGATAGTCGTGATGATGATGCTGCTGATGCTGAGAGCGCTCGCTCGCCTGCACGCACTTCCGTCGACATATCAAGGGTTGCCTACTGTAGGTGGTTGCATTCTGCGCATGTGCAAACCATCCTAGAACGCAATCCCTGAATGAACACCAGTGTCATTCTGTGCCAAATCATGTAGAAATTTGAGGTTAGAGATAAAGATGTCTATCTTATAATTGTATTTATTTCTTACAAACTCTACACAATTACACCTGATATGCGTGTCTTTTTCAGCAGGTGTCAAATTCCATCTAGTTATTTAGTATTCTCAAATTAAGTTGAATTCTGTTAAGATAAAAAAAATTATCTTAATTATCTTTAATCATGCATATTGCATCATATCTCTCTCTCTCTCTCTCTTTCTCTCTCTCTCTCTTTCTCCACATGTGTGCAGTTTTCTCCTTGTTGTGCGGGCGCTACGTGAGGCATCATGGGGGAGCTGTTCAGGAGCGAGGAGATGACCCTCGCTCAGCTCTTCCTGCAGTCTGAGGCAGCCTACTGCTGCGTCAGTGAACTAGGAGAGCTAGGAATGGTCCAGTTCCGTGATGTGAGTTTCTCTCGGTCATTTGTAACTCAGGAATGATTAGTTCACTTTATTGCTTTGCATTAGGTTAGTACAGCATACAGTACATCATGCTAGCATATGAGCGACTGTGTAATAATTAGGTCTATGTGGCCCTTATAGTTGAATCCAGACGTGAACGTGTTCCAGAGGAAGTTTGTGAACGAGGTGCGCCGCTGTGAGGAGATGGACAGAAAACTAAGTGAGTGTGTTGACCAGTTCTCTGGTGTGACTCATTCACTGTGGTTTGAGCTGATGTTTTTGACGATAATGACTGGTGTGTGTGATGGTCTTTCCCAGGGTTTGTGGAAAAAGAGATTAAAAAAGCCAACATTCCGATGGTGGACACTGGGGAGAATCCTGAAGTCCCTTTCCCGAGAGACATGATTGACCTTGAGGTATCAACACTAAGATTTTTAACTGATGCTTTTCATCTGATGTCATTAAATAGAATCATAGTATCAACACTAAGATTTTTAACTGATGCTTTTCATCTGATGTCATTAAATAGAACAGTGAACAAATGTGTAGCATACGGTATGCGCTCCGTAAAGGAATAGTCCAACTCTTTATGAAAATTGGTTATTCACCTCCTTACTCTGAGTTACATATGTGGGTAAAATCATTTTGGTCTCATTGCTTGTGTTTTCATAGTATGGCATTACCAATTTTCCCTATTTTTTTAGCTTTAGCTTAGCATAGGCGCTGGAATGCAAAGTTGCCAGATAGCAATTCTTTGGCAACTTTACCTTCCAGTGTCTATGCTAAGCTACAGGTAATATTGGGGTTGCCAGACTAGGACAACGCATGCACTGAGACCAAAATGCTCTTACCCACATATGTAACTCCCAGTAAGGGAGTGAATAACCAATTTTCATAAAGAGTTGGACTATTCCTTTAAGTATGTGTCTGTCATGCCTAGAGGCAACTTGTATGCGTCGTGTCTCTGTCTGTGTCTAGGCCACCTTTGAGAAACTGGAGAATGAGCTGAAGGAGATCAACACTAACCAGGAGGCCTTGAAGAAGAACTTTCTGGAACTAACAGAGTTGAAGCACATCCTCAGGCGCACGCAGCAGTTTTTTGACGAGGTCAGGTGTCTCTTTTCAGCACATATCCTGCTAATACAACCAGACAACCTGAGATCCACTGGCCCCTCCCCCTAAAATGTAACACAACTTGTGGAATTAACTGCAAGAGAAACTGCAACCGTAAAGCAACTGTAAAATGTCCCTTCAGACAGTTTTTACTTGTATCTTCATTTTGCTGCTGTTTATCTATTTGTTCTCATGGCTTTAACGGCTGCTGGCTTTGTGGTGATGTGGGCTTTGAAGTGGAAAGAGCATTATCATAGCAGTCACTCAGTTTGATAATAATAATAATAATAATAATAATAATAATAGCTATAGTTGCTTCCATGATGTGTTTTGCTTCATAGCCGTAGGGTGTGTGTGTGTGTGTGTGTGTGTGTGTGTGTGTGTGTGTGTTGGTGTTTGGATTAAAGCTATATGGAGTGTGTGGGAGGGAGAAAATAAGGAAGTTAAGAGTAGACACTGGCATGCGGCATTCCTGCAAGTTCATAATGCATAATCCCTTCACAACCATCAGCCATCAACACATCCACCATCACATCTTCTTTGTCTTCTCTTACTGTAAGCTGTCTTCCCCCCACCCACCCATGTCCAAGTCCATATGCACCCATGTGACAAGCTCTCATGCCCCCAGTGCCCCTGTTTCATTCCTTAGCCCCTTTCTCATTCCACCTTCTTGTTTCAGTTTCAGGCCTGTGGGGGTCGTGACTCGTGCTCCTTAATCCTTTCTGCTGAATCAGGCTTTTGAAATGACACTAAATCTCACATTCTGTCAGGTTGAAGCACAGTTGCCAAAATGAATGAATTCCTGTCCCGCCCTACAGTACATGCACAAGCAATCTAATGCAGCATGTTATTATTTCTGCACAAAGATAGATTTAAAGGAGTACCGTAATCTGGTGTGTATTAAAGGAATATACCGGAGTGAATTCAAGCATAGCCCTGTTGAAAGAGCTTGCTAAATGCGCTAGTTAGCGAGTGGAACAAAATAATTTGGTACAGCACAGACCGAACGCGAACGCAAAAGCAAACAGGCACTTTACAATGAATCAATGGGACCTGACTGTTGGAAACCAAAAGTAAGATCTGAGGTTACATTGACTCAATGTAAAGTGTTTCGCGTTCGTGTTAGGTCTGTGCTGTTCGAAAATCTTTCATTTCATGCTAAATGTATTGCTGTTAGAAGGCTCATGCAGCAGGACTATGCTTAAACTTACTCCGGTATATTGCTTTAATCCGTAGACCTGTTGTTTGAGGTCACCCAGCGCTGTCATTAGGAAAAATAATCGGACAGCAATTCCCCATTATTGTGACTATGCCCCATTCAGATAAAATAACTGACGTTAACTGAATGGGGCATAGGAAAATGAAACATAAAAGTAAGTTATTGTGACTGATTCAGTTAGTGCTAGCTGCCATTTTACCATTGAGTCTGTATTCCTACCTACAGCACTCTGTAACCTGGAGCAATCGTGCTGTAGTAGCCTGACATAGCCAGACCATAATACTGCTGTTCATCCGTATGCATGGTCTCGAGGTTCTTTAACCTGACGCGATCATACTGCTGGGGGGGCATTCACTTCTGGTTTGAAACGATTGTACAGCTCGTTTAATCAGCTTCGCTTATTGGTCGGTTGTCTCTCTACCGATGTAAACCCGCTCCAGAAGACCGTCCCCAGACCATGGATACGGATGAACAGCAGTATTATGGGTGGGCTATGTCAGGCTAACCTACAGCACTCTGTAACCTGGA
Source organism: Sardinella longiceps (assembly GCA_027497455.2). Taxonomy (NCBI): domain Eukaryota; kingdom Metazoa; phylum Chordata; class Actinopteri; order Clupeiformes; family Clupeidae; genus Sardinella; species Sardinella longiceps. Next base: position 4,018,214 of record JAODXP020000032.1, read on the forward strand.
CCAGCCATGCTGTAGATCGGTTCACACCAGATTTCTCCTTTAAAGGTGCTGTGAGGCCTGGCTGGCTTTAGTTAGTTTGTATGCTAACTTTATGGATGTCCGGACAACATGGAGACAGTTGATTTAGATTCTATGTTGTTTAGAAATATCATCGTTTTATGGGTCATTTTGAAGGCTTTGACCCCTTTAAATATAATCTGTTAACAAACACTGCTGACCCTCAAGCTGAAGAGGTGTTGAATCTCTGCTGTGAAGATAAATGATGCACTTTTGTATCACTTTATCCTCAGGAATGATCATCACTCTCTTTCTTTCTCTCTCTCTACTTGCCTGAAATACACTAGGCCTCCTCCCTCCATCATATTGGTGTAGTGATCTCTCTCTCTTTGTCTTGTACTCTCAACACACTCCCTACCTTTCAATTCCCCCCCACATCTGTCTCACACACACACTTACACACTTGCACACACAAACATACACACACACACACACACACACACACACACACACACACACACACTGTCGGATCTCTTCACTCTCTCTTTGTCTTGTACTCTCAACACACTCCCTACCTTTCAATTTTCCCCCCACAGTCTCACACACACACACACACACACACACACACACACACACACACACACACACACACACACACACACACACACACACACACACTGTCGGATTTCTTCACTCTTTCCTCCCTGTCCCTGCCGCATGCCTGTTATGGGGGGTGATTAGGCATTTGGTTGGTTTGTAAATTCAGGCTCAATATCATCATCATCACCACCAGCAGATGGAGGATCCAAACCTGCTAGAGGAGTCTTCCTCCCTGCTGGACCCAAGTGAGGCAGGCCGCGGCGCCCCCCTCAGACTGGGGTAAGAACTGCAACTGTGGACATAATCCAGCCTGTATGGAGTTGCACTTGTATATATAGTGGCCGCCTACAGGGGTCATTGACAGTGTTATCCTATTCTGTTATCCTGTTTGTAGCTTAATGACAACTGCACAACATTACACACAAGACATTTGCTTGCATTAGATTTCATTGGCTGCTTCTTTATTTATTTATTTTTATTTATTATTTTTTTTACATTAGATTTTATTTTTACATTAAATTAAGGGGTGTGTCAGTAGCAGTAAAAGTCATTGTAGTTATTTTGGGCTTGAAATGATGATCATATCACCCTCTCATTCAAAAGGTTTGGCTGCAACTTAATTTTCTGATTACAGTATGTAACACATTCTATGTACAACAGACGCACATTATGTTATGAGTTGCGCTATTACAGTGACAATTTCTATGGTCAATATATCTGTGTCTGTTTGCAGATTTGAATAGACTTATATAAATATTTATCTCAAGCCTCATGTAACCAATATATCTTTTCCAGTTGTCAGACAGGTCATTTGTATTGTATACAACTTTAGTCCACTGCTTTGCTGTTAGCTGTTAAACCATTGTATTGATTGTGACTTGGGGCAGAGGGTATGCAGCTTCGATCTGCACTGTTTTCATGCTGATTCTGATTGATTGTGTAGGTTCGTCGCCGGGGTGATAAACCGTGAGAGGATTCCGACCTTTGAGAGGATGCTTTGGAGAGTGTGTCGTGGAAATGTCTTTTTGAGACAGGCAGAGATCGAGGATCCTCTTGAGGACCCAACAACGGTTAGAATGAAATAGTAGTTAGATTTATACTTTTCAATCAATGATAACCAAAACAAAAAAATATATATAAAATGTACGCTTCTGTTTTTGTTTTGTTTTTTTTCTTTAGGGAGATCAAGTGCACAAATCTGTCTTCATCATCTTCTTCCAAGGAGACCAGCTGAAGAACAGGGTGAAGAAGATCTGTGAAGGGTGTGTTTCACCCAGCTTTTACTACAGACATTTGTAGCCATGACAGCCTTAGGGAAACTCCCATATCAAT
>JAODXP020000032.1:4025142-4030142 GCA_027497455.2 Sardinella longiceps
TGATTTCTAGATGGTTCTTGTTTGTGACTGGCCTTGTGTTCTCCTGTCGTAGCTCCCTACACCATCATCACTTTCCCCTTCCTGTTCGCCGTCATGTTTGGAGACATGGGCCACGGCGTGCTGATGACCTGCGCTGCCCTCTACCTGGTCCTGCGGGAGAGCCGTCTCCTCTCCCAGAAAAGCGACAACGAGGTGGGTGTCTGACCGACCGCTGGGATCAGGGGGCCCGTTCAGACAGACAGATAATTCACCCTGAGTTGGCTGGTTCTGTGTTACACAGAAACAAAGCCAGTCCAAGTAAGAGTCTTGAAGTTTAAATGTGTGTGGAGGGGCACATAAATATTAATGTTGAGGTTATAAACGTGCCTGAAGTGTCTGTGAATGTCTGTCTCGTTCTATTTTTAAGATTTTGAGGTTTGTAGAACCATTTTTAACTTGTCTGAAAATAAAGTTTATTCATTTGAATGTTTATATAAACCTTTCAAACATATAACTCAGTCAGAGCTTCATGGGCGTGCAGGTGTGGAGACATGGATAAAAGATTGTACTGTAGCAAGTTGAAGGCATACTCTGTGTCAAAATAGAAGTCCTTGTGGGGGCGCCTTGGCTCAGTGGGCTAGAGCGTCATACCATTTCCGGGGACCCAAGGTCATTTCCCGATCGCACCCCATCTCTCTCTCCCACTTACTTCCTGTCCATCTTCATACTGTTCTATCTGATTACAGGCAAAAAGCCAAAAAATATCTTAAAAAAAATGAAGTCCTTGTGTCTAAATTGAAGTCTTCAGTAGTAAATATACTGAGTGAATGCTTGAAATGCTTTCAATGTCTTACCAGTTTTATACTTACTGTACCCCCTCCTCTCCTCAGATGTTCAACATGGTGTTTGCTGGTCGTTACATCATCCTGCTGATGGGCATCTTCTCTGTCTACACTGGGATCATCTACAATGACTGCTTCTCCAAGTCCCTCAACATGTTTGGCTCTGGCTGGAGTGTCAGGCCCATGTTTACACCCACAGGGAATTGGACGTATGTATCACCAGTCAGTCGCCTCCTCTATGAACTATTATTAGACTGGTCCAGTGACAAAATCCCCAGTGCTCCAACAAAAATAGACCCATGCACTAATGCTTGTTTTCTGGGATTGACCTTACTTGTGTGTACTGGGTGTGTGTGGAGTGTGAACGTTGTGGAGCACTCAAGTTTGTAATGTTTCATATGGGCCTGGTTCACTAGCCATTCTTGTAGAAATTTGCCCTTAGGTCCCATGTTTTGAAAGAGTTGTATTCACCAATATAGGTTTTTTTTTCACAATTTTAACACTATTCAGAAAAATTGAAGTCATACAAAAGTACAATGTATTGTGTGATGCCCCCTGATACTTCATGGTGCTCTATGGCGACCGCCTGGAGTATGTCTAAGATGCCTGAACACAGCCTTGCAAGTCTGTCCCATTGTACTAGTTGTCAGTGATTGGGCCTCTATTCAGCCAATCTATATGCTTGACCAAGAAATTTGTTCTTAAATCCCATGTTTTGAAAGAGTTGTATTCACCAATATAGGTTTTTTTAAATGGGACCTCAAGAACAAATTTTAGAAAATTCTTCAGAAGATATTGGCGAATGAGGCTCATTGCTACAGAGCAAATGGTCCAAAAGCATGATGTTTCTAAGAGGGTAACAAGTAAGGCTTTCAATGGTTTTAGGAAACTTGGCCCTGGTCGCTTAAAAAAAATATATTTTTTGATTTTTATTTGACACAATTGGCCAGTCTTTGTTTGGCACTAAGGAGAAACTGTTAATTTATCTCAGTGGCAAATCTGAGCATTAATAATAAATAAATGATTCTGTTTTAAGCATACTCATACTATGTCCTGATGCAGTGGTGTACTTGTGTCCTTAAACTCCTGTGTCCTCTCATCTCTGTGCAGATTCGACACGCTGGAACAAAACTCCGTTCTCCAGCTCGATCCTGCTGTACCAGGTGTCTTTGGTGGCCCCTACCCACTGGGCATCGACCCTGTAAGTAGCCTACCCATCTGCAGATCCAACTACCGATGCCTGGCATCATAAGCCCAAACGCAGGCCTAGCCTGGCACAAGGAGGCTGTGCAGCCCCGTAATGAGGGCCTGGTATGTCATGCCCGATTGGCACTCAGTAATTACCAAACACAAATAAGCCTTATGTCTCTCTCTGGCTCCGAGAAGCTGGACGGATTCTGCAGCACTTTATTAGGATGGCGAGAGAGAGCAGCTGAACGAGAGAGAGAGAGAGAGAGAGAGAGAGAGAGAGAGAGAGAGAGAGAGAGAGAGAGAGAGAGAGAGAGAGAGAGAGAGTGAGGGGATAATTACAGTGGAATATCTGATCCCTTGTTCTCGCCGTTTCCTCCGGTTGCCTCTCCTTCCTTCTCCACAGATCTGGAACATCGCCACCAACAAGCTGACCTTCTTGAACTCCTTCAAGATGAAGATGTCGGTCATCCTGGGGGTCATCCACATGCTGTTTGGAGTCTCGCTCAGCCTGTTCAACCACCTGTATGTCCCTCTCGCCATCTAGGCAACACCCCCAACTAGGGCATGAGATGTGCCCACTGCATGTTAACAACTCATTAACAAGACTAAATGTATTTTAAACATAGGCACTAATATGCATGGCTGCATTATGTAACATAGCAAGATCTGATACCACCAAGTAATTAAGAGTCCAGGATCAATGTCAAACTTGTTTGCCCTGGATGAGGGCATGAAAGTTTTGTTTTCATATGCTTGCACCTGTTAGCATTAGCAGCAAGATTGCATGTCCGGTACTCTACTGTGTCGTTCTGATAGCATTCGGAGGCCTCAAAGAACAGGGATAGATGAACTTATTGACTCCATATTATTGCTCTTAGTATTATTATCCAATATCTGAGTTTATCTCTTGCTCTTTTGTTCAGCTATTTCAAGAAGCCCCTGAACATCTTCCTGGGCTTCATCCCAGAGATTGTGTTCATGAGCAGCCTGTTTGGCTACCTCATCCTGCTCGTCTTCTACAAGTGGACCGCCTACGATGCCGCAACCTCCAAAGATGCACCCAGCCTCCTCATCGCCTTTATCAACATGTGTCTGTTCAATTACAATGATCCCACCAACAAACCTCTGTATGCTGGACAGGTAGCTACATGTATACGTACACACACACACACACACACACACACACATACACACACTGGCGGACACATTATCTGTACTGTAATTGCCTTATTTTGCGCAAAATGGATGCATGCTGTTTGCCTTCCTCTAAGTCACACTCCTTTATGTGTTTGTGTGTGTGTGTGTAGAGCGTGATCCAGACTTTCCTGGTGTTGATCGCGCTGGGTTGTGTGCCTGTTATGCTGGTGGTGAAGACGTGGGTGCTGCGGCGTCAGCACCTCTGGAAGAAGCACCTGGTAGGTCCTCCTCTCTCCGCCGCTCCTGCCAAAGAATTCTGTAACCTTTTTCTTTTTCTTTTCCTTTTCCTACTCAGAATTCTTCTTCTTCTCAGCCTCGCCACTGGAGACCAGCTGTGCCTGCTTGCTTTAGCTGTGAAGCTAGTCTCGTAGAGTAGAGTGCTCACATTTGGATCTGAGGGATTATATTAGATTATATTCTCCTCTCTAAACAGGGCATCTCTGTAGAATTGGCTACAGTAATGCGTTTCCAGATGCAAATTAAAACATACAACTGAGATAACTTTGTGTATATATTTTATGCATTGCATCTCTAGAAACTGCATTACTGTAAAAGTTAGTCTAAGTCCATGTCTTGTCACTGTCACGTTGACTCTTTTGGACCTAAGAGACAGAGCTTTGTGTACATTGACTGTTTGTTGTTGTTATTTGTTGATGCCACGTAGAGCCTGCCACGAGCCACAGCAAAGAGAAACATTTTGTTTACTTTGCCATTTAAGACACTACATGTATAGATGCTTGCTGTACAGTGCAAACTATTTTACATGCATGCATAAATGTTTTGAATACATTAAACATAGATTTTTGTAATCTTGATGAGAAATGAATTGGCTTTAAATAGGCTCAATGCGGCACCTACCAAGTACTGTGTAAAGTAGAGAAGGATCGAGCCAAACCTGGTTCTGAGGGACAGGGGTGACTGCAGGTTTAGGGTCCTGCTAATTTACTAGCCACTAAGCTCAAGTTCAGCAGGCTACAGTAGCATGGTTTAAAGTTATCACTTGAAAATTAGTTAATTTCTTGCATTTTCTTTCACTGGTTTAAATAATCTGTCAAGCATGATATTATGCATGCAGCTGCACGCAGCCACAGTGTCCTTTTGTCCTTCATCTTGCTCAAATTAATTCTAATTAAAAAAAAAATTTAAAACATTTTTTAAAAATGTTAATTTTATCAGTATTGATTACAACTAGCCATGTAACTAATGCAATGTAATCTAGATTAAGGAAAGCTTGTTGCATTGGGCCTAGTAGACCTGGTTGAACCTGCAGTCACCAGGACCCCTCAAATCCAGCTTTGACTGCTCCAGATAGTGCTTACAGAGCTGAGCGACGTACTGTATTTGGAAGGTGCCTCAGGGGGCGAACTAGCTTGTGGCTCGCTGGCGTGCTCTCCGCCAAACAGAACTTGTGGATTTTGTATTTAGTCCCAGATGAGGGAAGCAGGCCCCGCTGAGAATCTAGAAACTTTAGAGCAGACAGGCACGACCTCACCCACCGGACTCACCCAACAGGGCACGCAGAAATTCGGAGGGGTGCGGGTCGGCAACGGTCCCACGGAGGACGAGGCGGAGATCATCGAGCACGACGCGCTCTCCCAGCACTCAGAGGAAGGAGACGAGGTGAGCGTTGCAGTACAGTAGCACACAGACCAGTGGCTGGCGTTGGTTGCTGTGGAAACCTGGTGCTGATGAGAGTGTGCCATCCATCACTCCACCTCCACCACCACCACCATCCACCCATTGTGTTGTCACAAGTTCATCCCTCCATCTGCCATCGTACTTTCTAATCAT
>JAODXP020000032.1:4037642-4120142 GCA_027497455.2 Sardinella longiceps
GACTCAGAGGGGAGGAAACAAGAGCAGGTCAACATGCACACATCTGTGCCAAAGAACCATCCAGCCTCTGCAAATGTCAACCTTGTCTAAGCACTCTTTATTAAGTGGGTGCTACAGACTGGAGGCTAGTTTGTGTGCCAGTGGCTGAAATGTGTGTGTGTGTGTGTGTGTGTGTGTGTGTGGATGGGTGGGTGTGTATTAGTAGTCAAGCATGTGGTGATTTCATGGCCTGATAAAGGGAGGTTGTCAAGATTCCTTAATAAGGAAATGAAATCTCGAATTTGTCACTCAACACACTGATGTGATCCAGCATGCATTCCAATGTGGCCCACACGGTATAATAAGCATGGAACATGTCCGAGTGATTAGCTTTTGTCTCGATCGTTAGCTTGTTTGTTTATTGGCCGCGCTCCTGTGGCGATAGCTATCTCAGATGTTTGTGCTCTTAAGTGACGTGATCTCCCCTTCCTCTTTTTCTCTGTGACCAGGGTGGAGTTCCAGAACAAATTCTACACGGGACAAGGCTTCAAGTTCCTCCCCTTCTCCTTCGAGAGCATCCTGGAGGGCCGCTTCGACGAATGAGGCCTCCTCCCCGCATCCCCTGGAGAATATCAAACCTGTCTCAGCAGACGTCTCTGCATGCTCTCCCAGCCAGCCATTCTGTGGTGTCCCCAGTAGAGCCCCTACTCTTGTGAAATGTGTGTGTGTGTGTGTGTGTGTGTGTATGTGTGTGCTCTCTTCAAGTAATTCGGCGTTGTTCACTGGAACCTTTGACCCTGCAGACAACTCTGTTGTCGGCCATTTTGTCCGATGTTTTGTGAGATGTGTGGTGCTGTGATGTCTCCTGCTGATCCTCCTGTCTCATAGACGCACATGCTGGTCAGTGTTTGGTGAAGAGTTTGGCAGGGGGGCTTTAAATTTAAATTTAAATGTAAGTAGGCACGCGCGCTGGGGAGGAAGAAACAGCAACGTTTTGAACATGACCCAGGTCAGGCTTGTGACACCAGGGAAAATACTTAGCATGCTTCAAAAGGGTTTGGCTCCTTCCTCCCACTCAATTACTGTATAACTCAGCCCTATCAAGACTCTCTTAATCCGGGATTCACCACCAGGAAAAAAAAGCCCTAGCAGGGTGAGTTACGGCACCTCACTAGTCCGCTAACTTTGAAGGTAGATTTGGCCTTGGCAGAGGGGGGATCATGTTGTTCTTGAACCAGAACCATGCCGTTCCTGGTCTTTCCCAGTCGGGAGTTGAGAGGGAAAAAATAAATAAAAAATTCGGAATGATTCATCCCACTGCCAGGGAACGACAGATGGGACGGAAGAGGTTGGAGCAGAATGCCAGCCGACTGATGTGGCCATCCAATGGGCAGAGAGAGTCACCATTAGAATCTGTCCCCAATGTTTGTAGTGGTGGAGGGGGGGTTGTTGTTGGGATTCCCCTGATTCACTTTATCCTGCGGTTACTTGCCATTGTTCCTCTTCACAGACTGTTACTGTTGGATAGATGCACAGCTGGCCAGGGGAATCAAAGCAGATGTTTCCTTTGTCAAAGGTATTGTCTAATTGCAGTGGAGTTGCTCATGGCGTCTGCTCATGTCTGTAAGTGGATCTGCATGAGGTGGTGGTGGTGTGTCGGGGCAGGATTACTGGCAAGGCTGTGGTAATGCACACCTGCCTAGTGCTAAAAGAAGAGTGGCTGATCTGGAGCTGTTTTCTAAAAAGACCCACAAACGCTGTTCAGATTTCGAGTGAGTTGTGTTGACATGCAGCAAGAGCGCCCTCTACTGAGCACATTCAACACAGACATGACACTCCAGATGATCACTGACTCTGGATGAAACTATATACCAATGTCATGCTGTGTAACCTGCTAGTCTCTCTGACATATCTGGAATCTGAACAAAAAGCATCTTATCAAAATAATAATATGTGAGGCAGCTTTGTGAATAATGCCCCCCCCCCCCCCCCAATACACACACACACACAAAACCTTCATCCTGTAGTTGGGACTGCATGGGTACACTAAGTTAGCTCAGTATCAGAAGGGAAGTTTGTGCTTGGTCACTGTCCTCAGATGCTCCGCTCAACAAAGAAGCCCTGTGTTTCATGTGGAGATGTGGAGTAAGCTAACAAGTCTAATATAATAGATATAGAGTAATCAAAGACAAGAGTCCTGTACTTTATATAAAACCAGCCTGGCCCACATTACCATATACAGTTAGCCTGAATATCACATGTAGGAGTCAAGAGAAGTGTGAGTAGTCTATGTTACGTGCTGCTGTTTTTATCTACACAGCAGTGCCATTTCCTTTGTGGTGGCAGTTATCAGACATATCTACCGTAGGCCTACAGTAGCCTACGTATGTGAAGTAACTGAGCGTGCGTCAGCGTCTAGGCCTACTATCCCCGCTTCTGTTTCCAGACTGATCAAATGTTTGCAAATTTCATCAACATTGACCGTGACTTCTTTGTCACTTGTGTTAGTGTAGGTATGTGTGTGTGTGTGTGTGTGTGTGTGTGTGTGTGTGTGTGTGTGCGTATGCATGTATGATGTTACACTTGGGGACTTTGTTTGAAATGGAAAACAGTGCTCTCTTGTTGTATGGTGTGTTTTGTTCTTCTCTTTGTGTATCACAAAGTGTTTGTGAACCCCCTCAATAAAGTACAGCTGCTGGGACAATGCTTGGTTCAGTTTATTTCTTTTCTAACTAGCTCTCCCACTACAGTACAACTACTATTCAATCAAATAAACACAAAACTAGCCTGGCTTGCACAACCACGTTCACAAATGAACTGTGGTCTTGCAAAGCCAGCGTTATCCGGGAATTCCGTGCGGGATTAATGTAAACGTCTCTTCTTCAGTTTCTATCATCTATGTTATGGGACAGAACGGGACAGAGTCATCGTAGGCTTGTCTCCTTCAGGCTGCTGAACAAATGTAGGTTGCTACTGTAGAGTTAAGTTAACTGTAAAGTTAAAGCCTTAGTTTTGCTATCACTAGTTGAAAATTGAACTGAAATTCTTCAAGATATCTTTTTACAATGACACTTTTTTTAGAAGAGAGATAGGGAAGCGCTGCCTTGGGTGTCCAAAAACAGTTGTGTAGTGCAGGTGCTCTTCAAGGGAATGAGGGCAACTTTTAAACTTCGAAAAAAAGAAAAGAAAAAAGTCCCGAGGACTTTTTTCTTTTTTTCGACACTTTTTTTTAGGTTTGACTTACAGTAATTGACCTTTTCGACACAGGAAGTCTTGATCACGTCATTTTGTTGTCTCCTGTCATGGAGGTGAGACAGAGCAGTGGCTCTATCGTATGTGTCTCAAAGGCTGTTACAGACCAAAGATTCACAGCAAGATAAGCTGCAACGTTTTAAAAACTGACATTTTGAAACTCTCATACTCAACTGACGTCATGAATGATGATCTGTCTTCTGGTAAAAACATTATTAGAAGATCAATATCATTATTATTCCAGTAAATCTCTAAAAAAATTGTCTAAAGATGTTTACTCTTTAATCCTCATTCTGCATAAGCAATTGCCTAATGCCACTTCCCAGAGGGGAAATTTGTTTTCACATTCCCTTTTCAGCATTATTGCCATTGGATGAGCTATCTTCCCCTTTTCAAGCTAACATTTGAAGAGTTCAGATGCAAAACCCCCTAAACACATTTTTTTTGTGTGAAAACTGAGTTAATGATATTGTGTGAATCCTGTATAAATCTAGAATATGTAAATGAAATGTTTTTTGTGAACAAAATAAAATAAAACCTGCTCCCCGCCGTGTCTAAAATATCTGTTTACAATCAAAACACTAAATGCCTGATAAAAAATGGCCTTTTTCCCAAAAAGTGGTCATGTGGAGTCAGTGTTGGGGAGTAACGAGTTACATGTAACGAAATTACGTAATTTAATTACAAAATAAAAGTAACAGTAATCAATTACAGTTACTTTGAAAAAATGTGTAATTGAATTAGTTACTTCAAGAAATATTCAGAATTACAATTTTAGTTACATGATCCCAATATCATCTTCAGAAACATTGGCTAAGTGTGCTTCATGTAAATACAACATCCTCTATTTACAGCTAAATGTCACTACTACAGCTAAAATACACTATGCTAATATAATTGTTTCTACTGTCATGTTGGCAACACTACTCACTTGTTACCTGTTCTATAGCGGTCTAAGTTTCAGTAGCAAGGAGGCCTGACTGTCAGACAGAAACTGCAACATAGGCCTGTAGCCCATTGCCGGATATAAAAATGAGCTCTATTGATAAGGTAATACTTTATGAGCAATCTCAGACAAACACCTGCTTATTCAGTGATGTTCACCAAGTATTTTAACTATTTGCTTGTAGTGAATTCTGACACTTCTGTGGGAGTTGTTGAATTGTTGCAATGTCATTGGTGAATAATAGGACTATGTGACAGTTAACATTGCCAGGATTAAAAAACTCAACATTTCTTGACGATTGAAAAAAAAAAAAAAAAAAGTTCAAAAATGTCGAAATGTAATCAAAAAGTAATCAAATGTAATTAGTTACATTACTTTATTAAAGTAATCAAAATAGTTACACTACAATTACTCTTTCAAAGGGGTAACTTGTAACTTCAACGCATTACATTTCTAAAGTGACTTAAGCTAGGTTTATAGTCATACGTGCGTCGCACCGCAAAGCCCTCTACGACGACGTAGAGCCTGTTGTAGACCCTCTCCGTGGCTCGACGTGCACCTCCAAAATTTCCTATCTATCCGTCAATGCGTGTACGAGAACGGAGAGGGCACTGGGTCAGGTAAGGGCTGTGATTGGTCAATCTCCCGGTTTCTTCTCACAACACCAGGGATAACTCTAGGCTATCCTATCTCTAGCTTTTTAGTTAGATAGCAAGCTAGTTAGCAGACAGCAGGACACTCCTGGCTGCAATAAAGTTCATTTTCTTCCATTCAGTAGAGTTGTATGTCTCGAGACCAATTTTTCGTGGTCTCGGTCTCGTCTTGGTCTTGACAGTGTATTGTCTTGGTCTTGTCTTGGTCTCGGATCTCTTGGTCTTGTCTTGGTGTCTTGCAAGACCAAGACCAAGAGAAGATAAATACATTTAATAAATATATATTTTAACAATCAAGTTGCCGGTTTAAATGACAGCCTAAACAATGAGACGCGTCAAAACGAAAGTGAGAGTGCGCAAAAGACACCCCTTGCTACAGCAGAGCAAGGCTCTCAAATGCATTTATGGGCCGGTCTCTCAGTGACAGAGAGCCGCGCACGTTCAGTTAGATGCAGCTCTAAATTACTCTCCTTAAAGTTTAGCCTACTTTCCATTCGCAAAATATAGGCAATTTAATTATGAAATGTTCGTGTATGCATAGGTATGTGTTATGACGGCTGAGCGAGATGTCATGCTAGTTAACGTTATCTCTAATGTATTTATGGGAATTAAATCTTTCATCTTTCATTTTCGTAAATTTAGTATAGGCTACCGAGACACAGACATCGTAAAAAACTCCCGTATTTAGTGCTTCATGGACGCTTGTGAAGGATGTCAAATCTTCCTGCGAGTGACTCCTATCAGGCGATAAATGAACGCCGTTGATGTATTCTCAAAGTTATCTCTATTGCACCCCGAAAGAATCCATTCCACTTGATGTAATAGCGAATGTATACCGCTGACAATCCGCTCCGGGTTTTGCATTAGCCTACCAACTCAGTCACCGCATGTAGTGATGAGAATCATCAAGCAGTAAAAGTGAAGGCTGCACCAGCCCTATTGTCATCTCACAAGTAGGCTAGCTTCTGCTAAAATCGTATCCTTGTGTTATGTTCTCAAAATTAACTCAGGCCATGTTCATTTAATTTTCAATTAGAAGTAGGCTTAGTATAGAATCTTTGGTAGTATAGACAGAGTATGCTAGTAGGCCTGGTTGGGTTGCCAACTTTCAGAAATACCGTTGGCACACTGCATGTTGTGTTACATCTAAAACTAAATGAAACAAAATAAAAAGTAGAATTCACCCATCAAGTTGGCCTATTGTGCCACATTCATCTCATGATAACAGTAGGTTTAAATGCTTTAAAAGTTTAAAGGAGCTAGCTATTAAAAATGCACAAAAAAAAAACATTAAAAAAAATTCTAAAGTGCCACTTGGCTTCAGAAACCCGCTCTCAAAGACTTACTTTTACCAGTAGAAGCAATAGAGTAGAATTGAATGTAATGGAGTTGACTTTGTCATTCTCTCAGCTACCCAGAAATGATTTTCTACTGGTTGAAATGTCTGGAGCATGGACATCTCGCTGGTAGACCTCAACTCATCATAGTGGGTGACTAGGAGACATCCCCCTGCTGGTATTTAATTAGCCTAATATTGCTATAGAGTAGGCCTAACACTCATTTTTGTCACCATGAGTTCAGCAGGCGGTTTGTGCTGGTAAAAGCAGGGTATTTTTTTTTAAATTATTGGTTCAACAGCTATCAAAAAATATATCAAAACAGTTTTTATTTTCTGACCACATTGCTATCCGTATCCACATTGTTGCCAGCAGTTGAAATAATACTCCCTAATATGAGTTGAATGTTAGCCAAAGTTGTTTTTCAAATCAAGTTATAACTTCCAATATAGCCTAGTCTACTTTTTTTTCCGGTCTCGTTCTCGGTCTTGGTCTCGGCCTCAATTTTTCTTGGTCTCGTCTCGGTCTCGTTAGCCTCTGGTCTTGGTCTTGTCTTGGTCTCGTTAGCCTCTGGTCTTGGTATTGTCTTGGTCTTGGTCTAAGCGGTCTTGACTACAAGTCTACCATTCAGTCAACTTATTTGTGCCTACTGATCACTATAACCTGCTCCTTGTGACAAGAGATAGGCTATCAAAAGCTCAACCCCACACAGGTTACTATAGGCTACTGTGTACATGAAGTAGCCAGCAGAGTTCTGCTTTAGTTGTTAATGAATAGGCGGACTTTGGCGCTGCTCATGCCGTCGGTCATTCCCGACGGCAGTATTTTTCTCTCCTGGCTGAGGGACAAGCGACGTAGAAGTATGATATGACTGGACACGCAAGCGGAGACTCGGAGACGGACATGCAATAGGTGTACGCAGAAGTATACTTGAACCTTTACCCAACACTGGGTGGAGTTAGGGGTTTTTGCATCTGAACTCTTCATATAAAAACAGTGTGCAAGATGAGAACAGAGGAAGTAAAGGTGCAAGCATGTCTGAGATCTACCACAACGATGAAGGTGCTTATGCCACTTTGCACATGACCAGACAACAGCCTAAAGGTATAGTGTAAAATCATGAACTCTTTAAGCATACTGCTGTGCCGTTAACATCAGAAACTAAGGAATGTTATATATTAATTAATTCGCAGGAAGACAGACCTACATTAGCGTTCGCCATTGTGCACAGAAATATTGTATAGTTATCCAGGTGTAAACATCTGTCATAAACAATGTTAGGTGTAATGCATTACAATAATGAAGTAAAAATAAAAAAATGAGTAAATCTAATAAAAAATGTGGGTTTATTGTGGATTTGTCCTCAAATTTAATTTTGCTGGTGATTTAATATAAATTTTAAGTCTTTTTCAGTCAGTTAGCATTTGATCAAGATTATGATTTTAATGATCATGACCAGTAAATTACCACTTTATATTCCAATGACTCTGTCATTGATGGCATTTTCCACACAGGCAGATTGTCAGCATGGCGTGCATGTAAAACTCTCTACAGGGTGGTGGTCATATTCACTGGTTTAGGATGTTTACTCCTCCTAAGTTTCATTATGTTGACTATGAAGAAAGCTGGAAACCAGACGCCATGCCCACTGAAGGATTCCAGAGGTAGGTCACAGAATGGGAGAGTTATGTGCGTTCTGATTTACAGTACAGTATGTGTGTCAACCATAGACTGTATAAAGAGTTATGTAGGTTCTGATTTACAGTATGTGCGTCAACCTATTGCTGCATTATATATAGGCTACTGTATATTTTTCAGATATGAAAGACCAACTGTTCTGCTTCCCTGAAAAGAACGGCACATCTTATGTGAGGATTACACCTCTGGGCTGGAAGGAGCATGTCAAAGATTTGACTTTGTGCTTGAGATACTTCACTAGATATAAAGATAAAGAACAAAGTCTGATCTCCCTCTCTACCAGTTCCAGAACAAATGCTTTTGTATTGTTTATTGAGAAATCAGGTAATTTCTCATTTTCCGTCATTGATAAGGATATCTACACAAAGATCCCAAGCCCTTTAAACCAGTGGAACTCAGTATGTTTTGGCTGGAACAGTCAGTCTGGTGAAACCTTTTTATGGTTAAATGACAAACGTGTATTTTTAGGGAATCATCAGAAAGGCATGACTATTGAACCAAACCCTTATGTGATGATTGGTCAAGATCAGGACAACTATGGTGGTGGGATAGACGCTTCACAGTGCTTTGTTGGTATGATAGCTGATGTGTACCTTTGGCAAAATGAACAAGTTTTCAGAGGTTTAATGACATACTTGAATAATCCCCTGTTTGATTTTATGATCAACTGGAGGGCACTGAATTACACCATCAATGGGCGTGTGTCAGTGATTCCTATTCATTCAGATTGCAGGACAGAGTAAAGCACGGTGTGTTCAAGCAAGTGATTTCTATTATTGCCTCCGCCAAAGCGGTTATATTTTTGCTGAAATTTGTTTGTATGTTTATTTGTCCATTTTTTAGCAACTTTACGGCAAACGTTAATGACAGATTTGCATGAAATTTCTACTAGAGGTGTTTGCCCATGGTAAAATCTATGCTATGTAAATTGTTTATTCTTGATGACGGCACTTGTAAGGACTCTGGGGGGAGGACTGAGAAGCAGACATCACATCTTTTTCTAACTTGATGTAACATGATAAAACAAGATATATAGATTCTGTATGATTTATATACTGCATGTATAGAAATGGATGTATATACTTAACTTGTCACTATCTCCTTAATTGGATGATGCAAGGCCCATGACATGGGCAACCTAGGCTATATATCCCCTCCCACACTTTGTTCTTGTTACACCTGACGAAGGCCAAACCTGGGCCGAAACGTTGTGAAATAAATTCACTGGGAGCAGCAGTAACAGTGTGCGGGTGTTTTTCATTTTCATGCCCATGGTAAAACCCATTACATTTTGGTAAGCTCAGAGCTCTAAGTGGCGTCAGTGACTACAGCCTTTGGCGGAGGTCTGTACTCTTTGAGTGCATTTCTAGTTTTTTTAATTATTTGTCTGAAATCCCATGTGAATCTAGCCTGGGTGTTCCCATGCTTCTTTGCACGCTTATTTCATTTCACTCTGCAAAGCAGCATGGTGACTTTTCTCGCCTGCTTTCGGTATCCAATAACCGAACAGAAAAGGATTTGCACGGCCCTCGATTGCATTTTACGTCACATGGTGGCTCTGGTATTGGAGCTATGTACAGGCGCTATGATAGACATTCATAGTGCCCAATAAACGGCTCTGGACAATCGTAAACGATGCTTCCGCTACAAGAAATGCAATAGGTAGGTCTCCAGACTAAATATCACTTGTGATTTTAGTTTGGCAATCGCCAGGCTAATGTGAATCAGTCAATGGCCCTGTTTATCCAAGTACCTGAAGGCTGTCTGTAAGAAAAAGAATGAGAAAATTTTATGCTACATTACATAGACCGAATAGCAAATGTATTACTAATGCTGACTGAATGGGGCATAGTGAAATGGAAATGAAACTGAAAGTAAGTTGTTATTATGCCCCATTTGTATATCATTTCTGTAGTTACTGGTTCGCTGCCCGGTCTACGTGGTATCAAATTTTCTTACTCTTTTTCTTACCTACAGCACTTGGTAAGTTTGAAAAACAGGGGTAAGGAATAATTTACACCGGATTTCTCCTTTAACATCTTAGCAACAACTTAAAATGAACATTCTGCAGACATAAATCAAATACTTGTCTATTTGTATCCAAATCACGTTGATAAGTTCTCCTGGGTGTGACATTCTAAGTAGCCTATTTTTCAAAACTGATTTAAGTTATTAGATGACACTGTGAATAAATTGATGTTGTATTGTGACTGTTGGATGGCCTTATACAGAAGCCTATGGAGTTAGCCTACCTATGATCTCTTCTTTCCAGCCTTCCATTTTCTTTGATTTCTCTGAATTCAGCTTATGCATAAACATTATTTTATTGCAGGCCTACTCATTGTACACTATAGCCTTAATTTCCCTCAAAATAAATAAAGTATGTATTCAGCATTAATAAAAAGGGGCAATACATTTTTGCTAAGTCATGCTTTTATTGTGTCCATTACAGATGATGCTATAATGACTACATGTAGCCTACATGAGCATAAAATGTTTAAAAAAAATCAATATTGGTGTCTTATTTAACCATAGGCTAGTAATACCTTTATGTAATAACTTATAAGATTTACTCACATTTTCTTAGAGCATTCTTTCGAGATCCACTTCTGATACTTTTGAGCTGATAGGCTACCTCCTGAGCTATGTACCTGTTGGAGATTACTGCTGGTCTAGTAGGCCACATCCTATTCTTAGCTCTGCCTCTGGCACCCCCTGGTGTTGTTCAAAGGCACCTCAGTTGTGGATGTGGACATAAAAGAAGGTGGACCACAAACATTGCGTATAGAAACATCTCCAGTTAGAAGTTAGAAATATTAATATAAAAATATGTATTTTAACAAATAAGCTAAGGAAGTTTTTGGCCGAATATTTCTCAAACTGCCTACTCTGCCCTCCATGGTCACGAAACTAGGGCTGCACAGCGAGGCCTGACAGACAGTTCACTGAAGCGCTATGTCAAGGTGAAGTTTAGCCCAAATTACTCTAATTTGGACTCTCACCCTCCGATCATGTGAGCAACTGATAGCCGAACTCGTTTGGCAAGTTCCATTGGTTCTTCTCATGAGGACGGTTTGGGTAGGCGCAGTCTGATTGGATGTTTGTCGAAGAACTCACGAGATGCTTGCTTCCTGTTTCCCAGCACGGATCTAACGCTTTCCTCTTTGGAAGAGTTTTGTTTTTCTTTCAGTCTAATAGTTTTAATTTGCATGTCCTAAGACGCTTGAAAAATGAAAATTAAGTGTGCATGCTTTGCAACTTTGGTCCTGCTAGGTATCGCGTCACTTCTTTACCCTGGCGCGTGTGAATTCCATACTTTATCACATCTCAAACCCCAAGCCTCGGACAAGACTCAGGGAAAAGCCGTGGTTGAACTCCTTAAACGTATTCTTGGTAACAGATCGAGAGAATTCATTGTGTCCGTTAACAGAACGTTTTCTAATGACACCTTGGACGTTTGCGAACTCCGATCAGCGAAAAACAACAAGATCGTAGCCATTGGAAGCACGGGGGTAGCGGTGGCCACAGGGATTTATAATTATTTGAAGTACTTCTGCAATTGTCACATATCTTGGTCAGGTAATCAGATGAACGTCCCACGTCCTCTTCCCACTTTGACCGGCGTTTTGCGCATCAGCACGCAACACAGGTGAGTGCGTTTTGGCAAGGTAGGCTACCCCAACCTGTATAACGTTACCTTACTGTAACGTTGGCAAACCCCCAAACGTCTTGTCTAGCTATGGGTACTTTAAATGCAAAAATAACATTACTTGTCTTCGCCATCATATGCTTGAAAATGTCGTGAATGATTTCTATGGACTGTGAAATTGTAACGTCAGGAGTTGTAACGTTACTGTATCAGTCTTCCTCCAGCCCAATGCCAGTCTTCAATGGCAAATTGAAAGGCAACACTAGCCAACTTTGAAGTAGTGTTACGCATGCCTGCACACTTTGTTACGCTATCAATGAAAATATAGCTAGGCCTACCACTGCAGGCACTAAACTATGTAGGTTATGCAGGCATGCCATGCCATTGTACACAACACCCCACTCTAATGGCCAGAAACAGTTAATTAAACTGGTAAGGAGATAGGTAGCCTGCATTGGCGAAGTAGTCTATAAGGGTTGTTATTCTGCAAGTTCCCCTTTCTATGCGAGTCTGTTATTGCACCTTGTAACCTTGTTTATCCAGTTTATTAACTGTGGAACAATTTGTTGGCTTGTGTTCAAGACTAACCCAACCGCGAATGCAAGCTATTCTATGCATTCAGAGAATGCTCGTCACTGTGATGTTAAGTTAAAGGTTTGATGATGATCAAGCTTAAACACATTTCTATAGGCCTGCTTCAAAGTTTACTCCCAGCTGGCCTTGTGTTTTGCAGTGTGGTTTTGTCAGCTCTACTGTGATCTTTGAACTGTACCAGTCAGGCTTCATGCCAGATCATTGGCTGTTATTTGTAGCATCATAATTGCACTGATACTCTATAGCAAGGGGCGAAACAGACTCAAGATGCTTGTTTTGCCGGAGTGGTGGGCCGTGAAAATGGCGCATTGTTTGTGTTCCATTCTGACATGGTTTGCTCAAAGCGCCTGGGACACTTGTAGTTACTCAACCTCTCTAAATTGACTCAATGGTTGGGTCATTTGGTTCTCCAGCTTGTCTGCGCTCCCATGCTTTCATTATAGTCTGGTATCCAGGAAGGTTCTCCTCCACTGGGCCTATATTGTCCAATGATTCTTTTAGCTACTAACTCTTACAATCTCTCATTATCAGAAAGGTTAGGCTTTGCTGCACTTGTAACACCCCCAACCACACCACTGAGAAAAAAAAATGTCCAGATAAATTGACTGTGTAATTTTGAAAACACAGAGCTAAAATGCTGATTTCACATCAGTGGGAAAGCGTTAATGTTTTTTCCCCCCATTTTTCTCAGATTTAGGTACTATCAGAATGTGTGCACACAGAGCTACTCTAGTGTGTGGTGGGACTGGCCGCGATGGCAGAGGGAGATCGACTGGATGGCGCTCAATGGTATTAACATGCCTTTAGCATTTAACGGACAAGAGGCCCTGTGGCAAGAGGTAATGGCTCTAAAGGTAGCTCCGGACCAAAGATCTGCGACGAGACGGGCTGCGACGTTCTAAAAACCTGCAACATTCTAAAACTCCGAAACTGCGATTTGACATGTTAAATCTTTTGCGACTGCTTGCAACAACCTGCAATTATTGATTCACACCGCCGCAACTACTCTCTAAAACCGTCTCATCTCGTTGCGGATCTTCTGTCTGAATTGAGCTTAAGACTGATGGTGTTCCTTGTCCATATCCAATAAGTTTACTCCTCAATACCTTAGGAAGCACTTGCACACCACAGTGCGCTTCCTTAAATCCTATTTTGTCCTTATGCATTAGGTGTACCTGTCCCTTGGCCTGAACCAGACTGAAGTGGACCAGTTTTTCACTGGTCCTGCATTTCTGGCTTGGAATCGCATGGGCAACCTGTTTGAGTGGGGAGGCCCACTTCCTCAGTCTTGGCATGTCAAGCAGCTTCATCTGCAGGTTTGAAATAACTCTCTCTCTCTCTCTCTCTCTCTCTCTCTCTCTCTGTCTGTCTGTCTGTCTGTCTGTCTGTGTGTGTGTGTGTGGTTTTCTGATGAAGATCCATTGTCTTGAACTTACCGTCTTGTACATCAATATCAGACAGTTAAAAACTTAAATCTGATCCATATTTCATTAACTGAAACATTCCGTTTTTGCTTAATGTCCCTACTTTAAACATCTCTAAACAGTTTAAAATCTTAGAGCGGATGAGGGCTCTGGGAATGATGCCTGTTTTGCCAGCCTTCTCAGGAATCGTGCCCCAAGGAATCACAAGGTAATGAAACTTTTCAATTAACACCTAATCTCTGTTTCTGCTCCCCAGCTCTGGAATAGTCTCCCCTCCCACATTAGGTCCATTCATAACATTGATCTTTTTAAGTCTAAGTTAAAAACACATCTTTTTTCCCTAGCCTTTAATTCTCCCTAAACCCTTTTCCTCTTTTATTTTGTTATAATTTTTGTTTGTTTGTTTTATTTGGTCATTTGCATATTATTATTATTATTATTATTATTATTATTATTATTATTATTATTATTATTTGTTTATTGTTTATTATTATTTTTATTATTATTATTTTGAAAGCACTTTGGATCAACTATGTTGTATGAAATGTGCTATATAAATAAAAGTGACTTGACTTGACTAGACTAATGTGAGTGACTGTGCAAGCTAAGCATAATATTGCCATGCCATGAATGTCAGTGTTAAAACTAGTAGATCTGAGGTGCTTTTCTGACCTTTTTGCAGACTGTTCCCCAAGGCAAATGTGACTAAACTTAACCCATGGCATCCGTTCAACTGCACCTACTCATGTGCCTACGTACTGGATCCACAAGACCCCTTGTTCCTTCGGATCGGAGGCCTTTTCTTGTCCCAGCTGGTGGAGCAGTTTGGGACAGACCACATCTACGGTGCGGACACTTTTAATGAGATGGTGCCCTCTTCTTCTGATCCTGCGTATCTTTCCGCTGTCAGTCACGCAGTTTTCGCCACCATGACGTCAGGTAATTACTGTATAATAATATACTCAAGGTAGACACATTTCTATGGCCTTAAACAAGTCCACCTGTTCCATTCACTCAAAACAATTCAAAACAAACACAGTTGCAACTGTGACTGATTTGATGTGATCTGATTATGTGACCTCTTGAGGAGAATTGAAGCAAAGATGATTGAAAACTGACTAAGATAGGGCAACACAATACGTTACAATGCAAACAAATGTAAATAATTCCAGTCTGCATAAGGGGGGTGGGGGTGGGGGGGGGGTGATATTACGTCACAATTTAAATTTTACTATGAAATTCAGTATCACAGCTTGACTCTGGTCTGCACAGTGTGGGATTTTCCCTCTTCCCCCTTGCGAAAATAGAATATGGAACTGAAAGAACGTTTGTGCCAGCCAACCACTTCGCTTTCTCCACTTCTCTAATAGAATTATCTCCCCTGGGTGCTTCCCTTAGTCATGTGACCAGGATAATATTAGGATCTGGACAGCCAGCAATGATGTGAAGTTGGTTAATGTACTGTGTCATCCACAACAACTGCTATGTTTGTGTGTACAAACTCTGTTGCTGTATCCTTAACCAGCTATTTTGGTTAGCCTCCCAATATGATGTCATAATAGTTTTCTTGTTTCTGCTGAAGCAATTTCTGTAGCTGAGTCCGACATGTCTGACGGTGATTGCCAGTACTGGTCTCACTCCAGCTTGTTTTAGGACACAACCAGCTTCAGACATTGTGTGTCTAATTCTCCCTCTCTCTCTCTCTCCCCCTCTCTCTCTCTCTCTCTCTCTCTCTCTCTCTCTCTCTCTCTCTCTCTCTGTGCCACAGTGGACCCACAGGCAGTCTGGCTGATGCAAGGCTGGTTGTTTTTTTCCAGCCCAGATTTCTGGAGGCCGGCCCAGGTCAAAGCGCTGCTGCATGGTGTCCCTCTGGGGAGAATGATTGTGCTGGACCTGTTTGCTGAGTCCTCGCCAATCTTCTCCTCCACACAGTCCTTTTATGGCCAGCCCTTCATTTGGTGCATGCTGCACAACTTCGGTGGGAATAGCGGCATGTTCGGCACGGTGGAGCGGGTCAACATGGGCCCGTTTGAGGCCCAGCGCTTCCCCAACTCCACGCTGGTGGGATTGGGAATGACGCCCGAGGGCATCGAGCAGAATCCCGTGGTGTACGAGCTGATGAGCGAGCTCGCTTGGCGCAAGGAGCCCGTCAACCTTCCCAAGTGGGTGTCGCTGTACGCCGCCCGTCGCTATGGCAGCATGGACGAGAGTCTGGGGATGGCGTGGCGGCTGCTTTTCCGGAGCGTGTACAACTGCACGATCGCCGGCTACAGGAACCACAATCACAGCCCACTAGTGCGCAGGCCGTCCCTGCGCATGAACACAGACATTTGGTATGAGCCTGCACAGCTGTACGAGGCTTGGCGACTGCTCTTCGAGGTGGCCCCAAAGCTGATGGACACCCCAACCTTCCGCTACGACCTGGTAGACGTCACGAGACAGGCTCTTCAGCACCTTACCACGGTGTTCTACCAGGAGATCCGCAGTGCCTTTCAGTCACAGAAACTTCCAGAACTTTTGACCGCGGGCGGCGTCCTAGTGTACGATCTACTACCTGAGCTCGACCGCCTTTTGTCCAGCGACGTCAACTTTTTGCTCGGGCTGTGGCTGGAGAATGCACGCTCTATGGGGTTAAACGAGCAAGAGGCCCAGCTGTATGATTTCAATGCTAGGAATCAGGTCACCCTCTGGGGACCCGTGGGTAATATCCTGGACTACGCCAACAAGCAGTGGGGTGGGCTTATGGAGGACTACTACGCCCAGAGGTGGGGTTTGTTTGTCAACACACTGGTGGAGTGTTTGGACAGAGGCAGACCCTTTAAACAAGATGCCTTTAACCAGGAAGTGTTTCAAGTGGAGAAAGGGTTTGCTTATAATGAACGGAAATACCCCTCCTCACCTGTTGGCAACACTTATGAGATTGCAAGGCGGATCTTCCTGAAATACTACCCTCAAGCACTAAAAAGGTTAACGTGAGCCAGTCGATGCAGAATCAGCATTAAAGAATCGTACCTCCAATAATCATTGTTTCTGAAGGACAGAGGCATTTAAAACACAATGGACAAAATTGTTTTTCTGCACTCGTCCACAAATATCCGCTATCCATGATCAGCTTGAATGGATGGAAATTGACCGTGCTTGGGTGAACTATCAGTGTTATCGAATGACTCACTGCCAGCAATGGATAAAAATGGTAGCACACGTTTTGATGATTATATTTCCTCTGTAATATAGTGACATTATTTTTTTTTTTTGCTGCAACATGATGACATTTTCACCGATATTGTAGACACTGACATATCTGTTTTTATTCTGCTGTCATAGACGAACAGTCAATCTAATCCACCAGGAGGCCTTTTAATACCTTATGTGTATATCTTCTTGTCTTCATTTATTGTGACACTACTTGGGACAGTAGATGTGCTACACATGAATAAATTGTATTCAATTTTTTTTTAATATGAAACTGGACCTCCATGTACAGCTTGATTGTCTGAAGGTCAGATTGGACCGGTGTTGGTTCGTTCATTTTAATTCAGGGGAATGTTAAGCAAGTTTTGATTCAAAGTACAGAATTGTTGACTGCAATATACAACTGGAGATTGTACATTCTGCTTGTCTTACTGAAACATTAATTTTTAGACAGATTTTAAATAATTATGTTTAAAAAAGGAATTGTTGTTTATTGCTGTCTGAATGCACGTGCATCACAGGAGTTAAATGACAGTTATGCCTTTTAGTTCTTACATCAGTGTGACTTACAGTAGTCTTGAGAAGGATCTGTTTCAGATTGCTAAATGTGGAGAATAGAGATGTACTGTAGACTGACTCAGTTGGAATAGTCTCTGAGAGTACCGGTGTTTGTCAAATTGTTATGCATTTGTTTACGTACTGTAAACTACTTACTTGGAATACCTCCCACGTTAAAGAGGCAAACATGGGTAAGTGAAACCAGAGGTAGTGGTAAACCTGATAATACTCTAGGCCTATGTGACACTAATTCACTGAAGTAATAAATAATATCCTATATATCCTAGAGGTTTATCATTGCCTCTAGCTTACTTTATCCAGGTTTATAACTTAACCACCTCGAATACCCCATGTTGTGGCATGCATATGTTAATTTTTATTTTATTTTATTTTATTTTTCATCAGTTTACATAGATTTGTCAGGGTCATGTAAATTATTAAGCCATTGATTGGCTAGTAGTTGAGGTATTTATGTGTCTTTGTGCCAATGCCTATTTCTGTACATATTTGGACCTCTATCCCTTGACGTTACTGATCATTCAAAAACAGTG
The DNA here is from genome assembly GCA_027497455.2 of Sardinella longiceps. Lineage (NCBI taxonomy): Eukaryota > Metazoa > Chordata > Actinopteri > Clupeiformes > Clupeidae > Sardinella > Sardinella longiceps. The sequence continues at coordinate 4,055,476 of JAODXP020000032.1, forward strand.
GTAGATTTACGATGGATTATAATGTGAGTACGAATAGGAATTGAGAACAAAATGCTATTTTTATATTTTGACAAATAAAGCCATACTTTTCATACTGTCTATGCTTTGTGTGTCGTGGTAGGCTACACAACACCACAACAAAATTCCTTTTTGTCATGCAACCAACATCAACAAACAACAAGTTTACACCATTTCTGTCCATTAGCCTACACATGTACAGTACTGTACTGTCATTTGGGAACAGAAATAGGCATACAGTAGGCCTATGGTTTTTGTTTATTTTTATGTAATTCTGCACAGTTGATCTCGGTGACTGCTTACTAATGTGTTAAACTGAAAGCGTTCCATGCCAGGACACAGTCTTAAAGGTGAGAATTTTCAATTTGACATAGGACTACAGCCTTTAATGAAATCGTTTTTTGGCTTGATGACCTCCTTTAGTCCATTGCAATTCAACTTACAGATAAAGATGATCCCCCTCTTGGCGACTCATAAATGTATACCCACTACTTCCGTTGTTAAGAATTGTTATCTATGATGACTATGATTTCTGATTTGGCCAACAACAGAGATTTGACTGTTCATCGTATCGTGTCTCCTACTACATCTCCCGAAAGACAGTGGATATTGTTGTCCAATAAACATTGAGCACAGAATCACGTGGTCTATCAGGTCAAATGGACATGGAGCTACTCGGAAGTGAACCCAAATGAGAGTTGGCTAACTTTGTAAACACTGCTTAGTAATGTCGCATTCGAGGCGCTGGATGGTTTGTGGAAATACTTCATGATTCTGTCAGCGGTCTACATCATGGTAATATTTACAATGCAACTGCAGTGTTGTTTTTTTCGCTCCGCCATTCTTTTAACTGTCATAAAGATGCTAGCAAGTTGGCTAGAAACCTAGCTAATGTTAACATACCATTCCTTGTGGTAGAGCAGCTAGCTAAGACAGCTATTTTATTAGCAAGGTGACTAGCTTGTCCAGTGTCATTTTATCATGTTAATTATTAAATAGGGTTGGTTAACGCTATGGTGCTCTAAATCTCTCGCAGTAAACCGTTTGCATTTTTTTTCACGCTACCCTTGTAAGTCACGACCTAATGTTACTGTACAATAGTGATATCCTCTTTATTTCTTGTGGCAGTGCAAGTCAAAAGTGTGTGTGCCTGTATGTTTGATGTCTTAATGTAACCTTAGGTATAAAATAAAGGATCTCTGTCTCTATCCAGCTGACATTTTGCCAATAACACTCAACTGTCACTGAACTAACGTTAGAATTCCTGAGCTTGTGGATATGTCTTGTGTCTGGAATTGAAATCTGTCCTGTGCTTTGTCAACCAAGAGTATCCATTGAGAATAGTTTTAGGCTTCAGTCAGTAGAATGTATTTTGATATGATTTCCCCACCCTTGCAGGTGCTGTGAGCGCAACTGAGAGCTTTGCATTGGTCACCATGTCGATGTTCAGCACAGGCATACTGGTCCTCACCTCCCCCCTCCATACCCTCCCCTTGCGCATCGCACCTGTCCTCAGCTCAGCTGCCCAGGTGGTCGAGCAGACCCTGTATGTGCACCTCCACCCGGGCCTGAACCTGGGAGTCTCCGGCCAGGCCCGGCCCGTTTACATCCCCCCCGTGGTGGACATCTCCAGCCTCATCTCCCGCCTCTACAGCAACGCCGCTGACGTCTGCGGCCACCTGGATGTCCGGGTCCTGCTGACCAACGTGCGTGCCGGCCTGGGCTCAAACGGAGGGGCCAACCCCTTCCCCTCGCCGCAGTCTCTGTCTCACTCGCCGGAGGTGGTGCTGACGGACTATGCCCTGCAGGACCCCGGCCAGTCGTCCCTGGTGGCCCAGTGCCTGCAGAGATACACGGGCCACTGCTATGTGTGCAACCCCGGCCTAAGCTCAGTGCTGCTGCACCCACAGCTGCAGGGCCTGGAGAGGAGCCAGGGGCAGGAGAGTGGAGGAGAGGTGATGAAGAGCTCTGAGGAAGAGGAGGAGAAGGCCAAAGGTCAGCCGGAGCCCATGGACACGTACAGCGACGTGGTGCTCGGCGGAACGTTCGACCGACTCCACGCCGCCCACAAGACCTTACTGAACATCTCGTGTCTGCTAGCCAACAAGCGTTTCCTCATCGGCGTGTCGGATAAAGAGTTACTAAAGAGTGAGTGTGTTTCTCTCACATGAGTCGGGGTTAGATTGTCTCCTGGAATGTAGCTCATGCTAATGTTGTTTTCTAGATGGTTCTGTACACTGGTCCCATTGTGAATGGGTTTCCTACTCATATTTAAGGCAGTACACTGATGATACCAGTCTGGGCAGATGAAAAACCAGTTTGAACAGGTCTTTTGTCATGTGAAATGCCACATGTATAATGACAGGGTTGGCTTTTGTTTACTAATTGTGTGTCTTCACCACATTCTTCTCTGTGTTTTAGCCTATTTCTCCATGTGCTTTTCCCTCTCTGTATAGGCCTAGCTAACTTGTCCTGTTGTTCCCTCCTCCCCTAATGTAGAGAAGGTGTTGAAAGAGTTGATTGAACCATATCCACGCCGCGTGCAGAGGCTGGAGGAGTTCCTGCAGGACGTGAAACCCTCGCTGCAGTACGAGATCGTGCCGCTCTTTGACCCTTTCGGCCCCTCCATCAGCGACCCCCAGCTGCAGTGCATTGTGGTCAGCGAGGAGACGAGGAAGGGCGGCGAGGCCGTCAACAAAAGGAGGCTTGAAAATGTATGTTTGCTTTGCTGAAAGAGGATATGCCCCATTGTCAGGGCTGCATTATCTGATGTTTTATTGTTATTTTATTCAGGGTCAATTAACAAGAAGAGCTAGAAGTTTTGAGGCAGTCAGAGAGTTTATCCCTTCCTCAGGCTACACTTACAGTACGCGGGGTGTGGTGTTCTGGATGGACATTATAAATGGCTTACCAGATCGCCAATTTCGAGTTAATCTTTGCACACTAGTGTTTGCCTGTTTAAGGGTCAAACCATCTCTGTCTTTGAAGACTCTGCAGGACTTTGCTCATGCTTGACCTTTGACCTTTGACCTTTGTGAGAAAAGAGCTCCACTAAACCACACACATATTTGGGTTTGCCCTCAGGGCCTCCCGGAGCTGGTGCTGTACGAGATCCAGCTGCTGAAGGATGCCCATCACACGGAGATCGAAGAGGAGAAGATCAGCTCCTCCAGCCTGCGCTCACGACTGCTGGGTACTCTGCTCAGCCCACCCCAGGTATGGGTCAGTGTGTAGAACACGTATACTGTATAGTATACTGTATGGACAACATCCACAAGTACAGAACAGTATACAGTGTCAGCCATTTAGGTTATGAGGGCTGGTTGATATTCTGACAGTCTCAATCTCTGTGCCCAATGGAAAAATGACTCTGTGTCAAACAGTAATAAAAAGAGACTGTAGTTTCAACATACAGTAAACTGAAGGACTTTAAAGAGGCAACACTTACATGGTGTCAAAGGCCAAGGCCATATTGGGTTTCCCACACCAGTGTGATATTTAAATAACACTGTTTCTGTTTCTCTCTGTTTGTTTTGTTTTGTTTGCTTGTTTGTTTGTTCATTTATCCATCCCTCCATCCATTTTCCCTCTATCCATCCGTCCATCCATCCATCAGGCCCGGTCAGACCTGCCCCTCATCCCCTACGTGATTGGCCTTACTGGGGGAAGTGGGAGTGGGAAGAGCTCCATCGCCCGCCGCCTGGAGGCTCTGGGAGCAGTCCGCATCGACAGCGACCAGCTGGGCCACGAGACCTACCTGCCCGGGGCTACCGCCCACCACAGAGTGGTTCAGGAGTTTGGGGCAGGTGAGGCAGTCTGGACTCTGGACAGTGCATGGAGAGAGCTAGCATAGTTATTAACATTGAGCCCAGTGATCTACTTAAAGCCTCCGCACACCGGTTCTGATGAAGTGAGGAGAACTGTGCTTCCAACTTTCTGCTCTATTGGTTTCAATATGACCGCGCACACCAGTGCCAAACTCTGCTCCAGCTACATGTTCATGAGAGCCAATAGATGCACAAGACAATCCAGACTCTTTTCTTGTGTCGTTCCACGCTGGTGGAATGACCTACCGAGCACAATCAGAGCAGGGGCGTCCCTCTCTGTATTCAAGAAACTCTTGAAGACCCAGCTCTTCAGAGAACACCTCTTGTCCTAGCAGTACCACACTCTAAAGACCCTTGTGATCATTTCTTTCTAGCACTCCTATGTAGCTTGATTGTTGTGTAAGTCGCTTTGGATAAAACGCGTCTGCTAAATGCATACATGTAAATGTTGTGGAATTTGAAAGTGTTCCGCAGTGCTGTCGCTGTTGGAACTTATGTGCAGAGGCCTTTAAACTGACTCTCATCTGATTTGTGTCTATCGTCCTTTCTTTCAGACATCCTGAATGAGGATAAGACCATAAACAGACGGATGCTGGGCAGGAAGGTGTTTGGGAATCCGGTACAGTACCGCTCTCTCTTAGCCTGACATAGCCCGCCCATAAGACGAATGTTCATGCGTATCATGGTCTGGGGATGGTCTTCTGGGGCGGGTTTACATCGGTAGAGAGACAACCGGCCAATAAGCGAAGCTGTTTAGACGAGCTGTCCAATCGTTTCAAACCAGAACTGAATGCCCCTCCCCCCGCCCTATAATCACGTCAGGTTAAATAACCTCCAGACCATGAATACGGATGACCAGCAGTATTATGGTCGGGCCATGTCAGGCTAGCTCTCTCTTGTAGAATGAAAGAGCTTTTGGACGAGGAAGTCCATGCCATGACTAACATATGTACCGTCTGTGTTGCAGGAGAGATTAAAAGCTCTGACTGATATTGTGTGGCCGGAAATCGCACTGCTGGTGAAAAAACGGATCCAAGAGGCCAAAGAGGAAGGTAGAGCCAGATTCCTGTTTTCTTGATTCTTGTTTATAAACAAACAGGTTGTGTTTGTCATGGTTCTGTTTGTGTTGAGTTGAGTAAATTGAAATGGCGTGTGTGTGCTGGCAGGCAAGCGTGTGTGTGTGTGTGGTGGACGCAGTTGTGTAAATTGAAATGGTGTGTGTGTACTGGGCAGGCAAGCACGTGTGTGTGTGTGGTGGACGCAGTTGTGTAAATTGAAATGGTGTGTGTGTACTGGCAGGCAAGCGTGTGTGTGTGGTCGACGCAGCAGTGCTGCTGGAGGCTGGATGGGAGACGCTGGTGCATGAGGTTTGGGTCGCCACCATTCCGGAGGAAGAGGTACTCTTTCAACTCTACTCTACAGCTGTGTCCGAAACAGGAAAAATGCTGCCTTTGAAGGAAGCATTTGGTGGCAGCGAGGCATCAAGGCATGTCCGAAATGAATAAATGCATAAAATCCTGCCCTTGAAGGTACCTTTGTTTTTGAAGGAAGCATCGATGCTTCCTTCATGCTGCCTTCAGCGCCCAACATTCTATACAATCTATCAATCTCTTGGCAACGGCGCCTGGACAATTAAACAAAAAGACAGCGTTCTAAATTGCTAACTTGCTAGGTCGTCCGAAACAAAGTTTTTAGCAGCTGCCTTGATGCCTTCTACAGCAGGTAACTTTTTAGACAGTGAAGACAGCATGTCAGCAAGTCACTACCTTCCTGTTTCGGACATAGCCTACAACTCTACCTCTCAACACTGGGCTTTGTGATCTTTAGCCCACTTTCATTAGCATAATATGCACTATTATTGCCCCTCATCCTAACCTGTGTGTGTGTGTGTGTGTGTGTGTGTGTGTGTGTGTGTGTGTGTCAGGCGGTGCGGCGGATTGTGGAGCGAGACGGGGTGAGTGAGGAGGATGCCAAGCGGCGGCTGCAGTCTCAGTGGCCCAGCGCTAAGCAGGTTCAGCACGCCAATGTGGTGCTGTGCACTCTCTGGGAACCACACCAGACTCAGAAACAGGTGAACACACACACACACACACACACACACACACACACACACACACACACACACGCATACACACACACACACACACACACACACACACACACACACACACACACGCACACTCATTAACAAAGTAGGCTACTCCAGCCATTGATTGAACCCTATAAACTCATCTAATTTTATGATGGATATTTCATTCAATTCATTCATTAAATTCACACATGAACAAAAGCTCTAATCCATTTAAGATAATTTTATGAGTCCTCAAGAAAACCATTATCTGAATGATTCAGGAAACACCGACCAAAGTCAGTCAGGATGGGGTTTCCTCTGTTGTCATGCAATAGTGAACTGATGGACTGGGTCTCTAAGATTCCCTGTTAGAACTGTGGGCTCTGGTCTGTTTAGAGCTTTAAGGGATTATAGATTATAGAAAAGATTATAGTTTGATTTAGCGAGTTGGTTTAGGGAGTGACACCAGAACTGAGGTTGGGTCAGGTTTCAGCAGTTTATTTGGTAATGAGACAGATTGTTTAAGAAGGCCTTCTGCCCTTTACAGAAAAAAACATTGGTTTTTTAAAGCTGCAATCTTGTGTTGATGATGTCGCACCCGCTATCTGTTTTGCAGATGTTAACATTTGTCTGGCAGGTTCGCACCCACAACCTCAGTGTCTCAGCAGATGTACTGTTATGTGCTTTTACAAAGGTCACCCAGAGTTTTGGCTTAAGAGTGTAGATTTGCATTTTACAATGATTGTATTACACATTATTCTTACAATCATGTGAATCTTATGGCGATCGGAGTCAATGTCATGAAAGGAGAAATCCAGCGTGAATGGATCCATAGCCCTGTTGTACAAGAACACAGAGTGTTGTTGTTAATAAAAACAATTTTACCCACTCTGACCACGCCATTTAAGAGCACGGTTACAAAATCAAGGAGGCACACGCATGCATGTGCATGCTGCATTGATGAAGTAGTTCTGACCTTGTCATGCGTTTGGTGAACATCAAGTGCACACGCTATGTGCGTGTAACAATACCATGGGCCTAGGAGGTCATCTACATGGCAACGTTATTTTTTTGATGTCACCGCCCCGTTGTCACCGTAGTGACCAAAATAACCTTTCATGTGACCACCAGTTTGACAGGCGTTGTTATTAGTTGCACTACATTGCAATATTTAAGTCCCCATCCACAAGACATCTCCAAATTTCAGAAACATGTCTTCCTAGCTCGTGACGCTGATGCTGTGGTATACAGTAGTTGTAGCCAATGTGTGCTTATGCTCTTGATGCTTTGCAATTCCAGGTACAGAAGGCTTGGAACCTGCTGCAGAAGAGGATCGACGGGAGACTGGAGGAGGCAACTTTGAGAAACTGAGAAGGATGAAAGTAACACACTCCTTCTGCAGCTGCAGTCTACTAGATGCACAAACACACAGACACAGACATAAAGGCACACAGGCTTGCTGTTGAAGAACTGGACAACCCCTCCAAGCAGTTGGTCAAAACACTGGTTGATTCCAAAAGTGTGAGCTCAGGCTATGAAAAGGACACTTGTTTTTACCCCACAGCCAAATATTGAGTATATTGGAAATGGCCTTTCATAGAAAACAAGTTGCACTTAGGATGGAGCCTTGCAGACCCCCGCAGACCCCATTGAATCTATGACCAGGGTTGAGGGCTACGCACACACACACACACACACACACACACACACACACACACACAATGGACTTTTTTTTCTCAGATGACAAACTAAAACCCTGATTGGTTACACCCTAAGCAGGCAGATAGAATTAATGTGTTCCTAATCTGCCCAGTTTTTAAATATCTAGTTGGTGTTTTTTTCAAGTATGTATTCCACAGACTGGTCCACACTATGTTTGTTCCCAAGGCTGGCTATGTGCTCTCAACTCTATTCCAGTGACCCTTGTGGAAGAAATGAACTGTAATACCTTGTCTATATGCTGCATTTCTGAAAAGACATGACATTGGTTCACAATCTATTTTTAAAGGTTTTGAAACCTGCTTCTGTCTTGATATCAGTGCTGCTTCTCCGTAATGTCCACTGCTTTATCCAAGTGGCTCTCCTTTTGTGAAGTTTGTTCATTCATAAATGTATCTCGTTAAGTGTGCTGCCTGGAAAATAACTCCGCTAAAATGAAATCAGAACAGAACACTATTTAGTACATTTTAGTGTTGCGCAGCACTGCTTCAGAGTAAATTGTGCCATTGAATCGTTGCACAGAATATGTCCAGAGAATGTGGGTGTTAATGTTACCGGGTATGCAACTACAGCAAGATACAGCCTTAAAATGATCCACATGAACTCGTTTCTCTCCCCTCCCTCCCCTCATATCAGAATGCTGTTACACCTTCCAGAATCGCATGTGTAAATGTGCCTATCGTACAGACTCTGTTTAAAGACTACTAGCAGGCATCATGGAGAGAGAAACTGTAAATGCCAGACGACTATACTTTCAGAGGTGTAGGTTTAATGCCATGTTTTCAGGCTGGAGTTGACCAATGTCCGTTATTGTTTTTCTAATACTTTAATGAGGGGAGATTTGAAAGATTTATGCACTAGCTGAACAAAGATTTAAAGAATGGTACCTAATGGATAACTTGCATTATAAAATGAGGATATTAAAATTAAATATGAAATACCTGGTCTATACATTTTTGTTAACATACATTAGAAAGTTCTGAACAGTTCTACTACTGATACTCAAAACTGCTCATTAGAAACATTCTCTTTATTCCTGCCATTTATATATACAGAAGTGCACATATATGGCTTCATATAAAAACACTTCAGTTAAAGTTTAATATACAGTAGTTAATATTAAACATACTGATGAAAATACATTTAAATAATACAAAATAGATCATTTTAAATGCTCCTGGTACATCTGTAGTTGTGACTTCCAACAAAAATTCTGTGAAACAATCGAGTGAGCCTCTTTAAGCTGGGAGGCATGTGAAAATGTGGACATCAAATAATTCATTGTGATTATGGTGGTGTACAACTTTACCCCCAAAATAATGTGATTGAACTCATGTATAATAGTATTTTAGGCCTTAGGCTTACGGTTAAAACGAATTACCCGTGTTAGAACCCATGGTGCTGCCAATAAATCCCTTGAGTTCAGCTCGAAGCACAACCTGAACTAGATTTAGGACGTTTCTTAGGGTCTGGGTCTACAAACCACTGGCTTCTACAGCTCCACTGTGAGGCGGGCTGAGCACAGAGCCTCCCCCAGGCTGTTTGAGGCACGACACTTGTACACCCCAGAGTTCTGTGGCTCCACGTCTGACAGAACAAGCGCACATGTGCCGTCCTCCTCATACTCAATCTGGACCCGCTCAGTTTCCTGCACCGGATCTTCATCCTGAAGCCAAACCACCTCTGGATCCGGATACCCTGGGATTGAATCAACATCAAACAACATCAATGTGAGGTAGCTTACTAGTGCAACACTCTTAACCCTTCATAGGACATAGGAAAATCTTGGACTACAGTCATGCTATAGATGGATACTAAAATGTCATCTAATATTAATGCAAGCCAGTCAGGAAATGGCCCAAACCACACATTTCTCACTGAAATTTGAAATGCTCCAGGTCACTTGTAATTGGACTAAATGCCATTATAACCCCAAATAATAAATCCATGTTGTTCTACCATCTCATAGAAGGACATTTTTTAGATGTGCGTCAAGGCAAGGAACCATATTTGGTCATTACCAAAGACTTGGTTTAGGTCAAAACGGGCTACTGCACATCAGTCGGTTACATCCCAGGTATGCGCATTCCACTCGGTCCTCTCCTGGCAACTTAATTGGATTGATTAACTCTAATTAAGCACGCACCTCAGGTCTCCCCATCATGGGATGTGTTCATGTGACTCCCTCTCAAGCTAACGTCTGCCCTGATGCGCTGTGCATGGTTGCGTTTAGCATGCGATGCCGCATGTTTGACGTCTGTATTCTGTACCTTGGATATTGCAGACGAGGCGGACCGTGGAGCCACGGGGCTGAGTGGTGTCGCTGAGGATGCACTGGAAGTGCGGCTCACTCCGCAGCTTCTTGTCCAGGGACTGGACAGCCTTCTCGGCCTGCGGACTCAGGCACAGCTCTGGAGGAGCAAACCAAACAACAGAGATTGGGTGGATGAGATATGTATTTTTTTGTTTAAACTTTTGAGGCTCTTTTTTCCCTCTTCCACCCTCAACTCTAAACAAAACAGCCAGGCAATCAGTTTTTGGTACAAATTAAGAGGTCCTGAGTTAACCACACAGGTCTTCAAATCAACAAACACTCAAAGTTTCAGGCATTGTAACTAAAAATGAAGCACACATCACTGAATGTTTTAGTCTGGGTAAACAGCACACCAAATCTTTTGTACTTGATAACGATGAAAAAATAGTGATGGAGTGGAGCGGACCACACACACACACACACACCCTACCTTCAATAGAAGCGTTTGGAGAGTCTGCTCCATCTCCTCTGCTGGAGAGATGGGCCATCCTCTTCAATGCCAGCACCGCCTTGCCAGCTTTCTGTGGTCAGATGAGAAAAAGCATAGAACACATTTTTATGTGACCAATAATACATACGCATGCACTTATTCTGACTAATCATTGGAAGTACTGATGTTCCCCCATACCCTCCATCTTTGCTTCGCCAGAAACCTTCTCATCTTGTCCTTGTTGAGGGACTTGGTTATCCGGGGCTCCGGTGTAGAGAAGGACGCCATCCATGGATGAGCCAGAGCTTCATCACAAGACATTCGCTCCCTACAACAACACATCCATTAGTAGCAAATACAAAGCTACTCAACAGAACAGTCAATCATTCTGTTTTTATGTTTGTCAATTACCTGCCAAAGGGACTACAGGCGGAAATTAGCACGACTGCTAAAACCTGGTGCAATGCATCTTTTCTTGTATTGTACAAGACTAATGTTATTTATACACTGTCCCTTTTTAAATAAAATAAACTCTAACTCAAGCTGGGCGCTACAGAGAACACAGACTAAATATGTCAAAAGACTGCAGTGGTGCTACAGACCTCTTGTCCTTTTTGAGCAGAGCTCGGATGAAGTCTTTAGCCTCGTCTGTGATGTCCTCAAAGCTCTCGGGGTCAAACTCCCAGCGGGCTGCAGTCACCAGGGCCAGCGTCTCAGCATCACTGTTCCCCTGGAACGGCGACTCGCCGCTCAGCCTGGATGAGCACATGGGGAAGAGGAAAGAAATGTAATGGCATGAACATACACAGCTAGAGGAAAGGCGCAAACTGGTAGCCTTTTTTGCTGCCCTTGGCCAGATTTTGAGTTTTGATCCCCCTTTTTTCTAGACAAGTGAAAACCTGAAGAAAAAAAAAGCATTGTGGCGTCACTCTGATATTTGAGGTCAAGGTCGAGGATTGCCTAGTTTGTCTATGCCAGGCACCAGCCCTGGTTGTAGACCTTTTTCCTTTGGGCCTTTTCTTTAGCTAAGGTCTCCATTTTCACCAGCAGGGGGCAGCAGTGCTGAAGACAAAACAAACTAGAGGACTTAAACTTGTTTGTGCTGTTTGCATGTGAGGAGGGGAAGTGGGCCCCCAGTCAGAGGCCAGACCCTTTCCTCTGCATTAAGTCAATTCAGGAAGGAACCACAGCAAACCTCATTCCAACAACAGTCAACAAAATGCTGATTGGCCCCCTCTTAGACTAACAATGTTTTGTCACCCAGTGGTCTACAGTAGCCTACAGTAATCAGTTAGGCTAATTAGCCTAATGAATGTGTTTATAGTATTAGATAGGAGGCTCACTCACAGGATAAAGCAGATGACTCCAATGCTCCACATGTCTGTGGCCAGACCCACAGGCTCATAGCCAATCACCTCTGGGGCCACAAACTCAGGGGTCCCGTGCATCACCATCAGCGGGTTGTGTGGATCTGGAAGAAACAGACCATTTTTTTTTAGATTTGGTGGTTTAAAATCAGACAGTGTTTTCTCGAGGCAGACAGAGATGAGCATTAGATATCCATTTACTGAATGCTCATATTTAAAGTAAGTAGAAATTAAAAATAATTTAAAGTCATTAATTAAAAATATGAAATGAAGTGTGTCTGTGGACAACACTATTGCAGCAAAGTCTTTAGCACTTTGCAGTTCTGACTGAAGTGGCTGTCAAAGGTGTGATTCACACTTGGGCCTGCATCAGAGCACTTTGACATTGTGCACAGAGTCTCTATATCCTGCACACAAGCAGAGGAGGTGTTGCTTGCTTCAGGAGGGTGTCTGTCTTCACATGAGCGGTCATGAGATGCCGATCTATATGGGCAGCGTTGTGGGGAGATACAGTATATTTTTACTGCAGCACCGTTCATGGCTTCAAACGAGCCACTCATCACCATAGTGTCTTTTGAGGTCTTTATAGCCTTTGGCTATTCAAGGGGCCAACCCATTCCTGTTTATGCAAACAAAGCACTCAGATACTATCTGTGCTTCTGCTGCCCAGTCAGAATGAATGAGGAAGACTGGCACAGAGTACGAGGCCTCAGAAGCACAATAACACATGATGGAATGCAAACAGAAGTTACAGCGTTCACCAGAATTCAGAAAAATATTTTGTCGTTATTTCAGTAGCTCCACACAAATATGAAAACGGGTCAAATAATTATCAATAAGCCGCGATATAATACAATGTTGACCAAAATTCCTACAGTAAGCTACTGTGCCCAAAAGTATTTTTAAGATAAGATAGTACTTTCATCCTGATGGAAATTCTTTCAATTCATTCTTTTATGTCAACGTTATGTAGACAAATGCCTATGTGCATTTCAGTACTAGGGGAAAAGCTCTAAAGTGATGACATGAAGAGAACTACTTTCAAGAAGCTTTTGCCTTACCCAGTTTGCTAGCGAGCCCAAAGTCAATAATCTTAATGAGTGTTCCAGTGGTGTTGACGCATACAATGTTCTCAGGTTTGAGGTCCAGGTGGACAATGTTGTTCTGGTGGACGTACTGAATCCCCTCCAGAATCTGTTGCATGTAGCGCACACTGGTGGGTTCTGTGTACTCAAAGTTGTCGTCCATGATGCGCTCAAACAGCTCTCCTCCAGCAATACTGCGGACATGGAACAGAAAGACTATTACGTTTGTTGAAGTTCTTGAAATGATAATTAATATTTCTTTTACACTGTTCTTTTTTGTAATTCTCAAAGCCGTCTGGCCTTGCTATTGAAGTTGTTCGGGTACTGTACATAACTGTCTAGAGCAGAGACGTCATTGCAGCCTTATTTTAACACAGTAGCACTTTGAGATTGCTTTTAATATAAAGTGCATTACAAATAAAATGTATTATTATTATTTATCATCTTTATAAGGTTCCACCTGGAAATTGACATCAAGAAGCTCTAACCCAAATGTAAAACAAACAATATGGTGGATGGTGAACTCACTATTCCATGATCATGACGATCTCAGAGCGGCTATCGTAAGCTCCCAGGCACTGCACAAGTTTGGGATGGTGCAGCTCATTCATCAGTTCAATCTCCTTTCGGGCTGCTGCCTTCTCCCTAGAACCACGGCCCCGGTAGAACTTTCCGGCACATGCTCGGCCAGTCTCTTTGTGCACAAGCCGGAACACCTGCCCAAACTTCCCTCTGGGGAGCAATTGGCGGTATGTGTAAGAACATGGACGTTACCACTACAAAGACCTTGTTACAGCAACTATACCACATCAAAAGATGCCTGCCATTACTGTACATTTTAATGACTTAATTACAATACAGTAAAATGACATGGATACGGCACTCACACTCCAAGTCTCTCATGGACGTGGTAATGGTCCTTCACAGTGTGTTTGGTGTCTATGACTACATCCACATACGACTCCTCCTGGGGTAACTCTACATAATATATGAAAGATCAGACAATAAAGACATAAATATTTATAAGTGACCAGTTACACACAGCTCAACCACCACAATATTAATGAAGAGAATTTGCTTTTAGGACTCTCAACACCACAGAACTTGTCCCAGCGTGCTAGAACAGTGTTGACTAATTAGTGTCTACACTTGAAAGCTGGGGGTTCACAGAGAGTGGGCAAGGTCATGATTTTCCACATGACTGAATCCTTTATTCTACAGAATATCATTATGGTTTGGGAATTTGCCTGTTATACATGATTCAGGGTTGAAAAAGGATTCCTGACAAAACCAGGCCTTCAAATTTTGAATTAAACAAATCAGATCCTTCAGAGTATGAGACAGCGCCCACAGGCAGAAGCTAAACTAGATAAGAGATTCAAAGTTCTTGAATAGCGAGAGATGTGTAGGTAGATAGTGGCTTGTCAGAGTAAAATGGTCTATTGTTTTTGTGGCTATAGCAGAACCTTGCTATTTGTTTTAGGGGAGTCTGTGGGAAAGTGTGTGTGTGTGTGTGTGTGTGTGTGTGTGTGTGTGTGTGTGTGTGTGTGTGTGGTAAATGCATCACTTTTCATAGATCCATTCAGAGATGTACTTGTTGACTGTCCATGCAAAGTCTGTCTGTCTGTATGTAGGGCATATTTGCTGTTGTGAGGCTATGTGCAATATGTGATTAAATGTGTGAGTGGGTGTGTACATGATATTTACAGCTATGTGGGAGCTGTCACTCAAAAAGGAGTAAGAATTTCCTGTGTGTGAATGTTTGTCGTGTACTGTATGTGTAAGCATGACTGCACGTGTGTCAATGTGGCCTCCATTTCTATTCACCATCTCTAGACTGCCGCAAACAAACTTCTCCATTTAAAGACAAATAGAATCTTGCCTTGTGTTTCCATTCTGACGCAGTCAGACTCCTCACTGGGGTCACTGGTTCCTACAGAGTTGTAGGCCCGCACACGGAACCGGTACTCCCCAGACGGGTCGAGGCCCGAACGCACCCGGTAGCAGGTGTTCTGACAGCGACTCGTCAGCTCAGTCCAGTCCCCAGGCTCGCCAGGACCCACCTGCCTCCGCTCCACCACGTAGCCGGTCACGGCCGAACCTCCGTCGTAGCAGGGCCCCGACCAGGACAGCACCAGAGACGTGGAGGTCAGCTGGGACACGTAGGGACAGGAGGCTGGAGGATGGGGGCGGTCTGGAGAAACATTTCAGACAGGAAACTCAAAATGAATAAATAAGATTTTTATTAGTGTAAGTAGCCTACAAGGTAGTATGCTTGGTCATGGCGCCCTAGATCTGCTCAAGATGCTGCTGCAAAGTTAAAGCTGTAAAACTGCAAAACTGAAGCTGCATAAAATACAAGTAACACTGAAAATTGCTGCCACAATAAATAAGACAAGCAGAAATTAATGGAAATCCCCCCGTAAGCAGATCTAGACAGGTGGAGCTGGGGAGGAGGGAGCAAATAAGCAGCGTCATAGCGCAAGAGCTGAGTGAATCTGGCAGCGGAGACCACGGAGAATTTAAACTAGCGCAGGCCTATAGAAACAAAGGCGATTGGTTACGTTGTGTTGTCACTAATTAAGGGCGTCACTCCAATTTTCCTGTATGAACTTGGTCATTAGGAGAAATGAAGAAACCAAAAGTGGTCAGAGGGGGAAACTGCACACAGGTCGTTGACCGAGCAGAGCACATTGCACACAGTCAGCATAGCTCATTCCCCATTTCCCAGATAGAGGAATTTTTAAGTAAACAATTTACATCATTTATTAGCAGAACGAATGGCTATCTGACCTTGGATTTGACCAATCAGTACTCCAATGCTTATCAAGCGACATTCCCAAAGAGAGTTGAAGGCCTCACCTACGACACTAAGCTGGATGGTGTGCTGTGTGGACCCTCTGCGGTTTTTCACAAAGAGCGTGTAAGTCCCTGCGTCCTCAGGCGTGACGTCCGAGATCTTCAGACTGCTGCTCTGCTGTTCACTCTTCACACTGGAGCGGTCTGTACTCTGCACCGCCTACCACACAAAGGGACACCGGTCACAGTCTCACACACACACACACACACACACACACACACACACACCTCATTAGATTCAGTCGGAGAAAAAGCTCCTACTGGGACAACATGGCACACATTACATCGCCTTTACAGATGCCCTTTTTCCAGAGAGCCATGTCAGTAGTTTGCTAGTGTCCCTGCAATTGTTTTTCTTAAGGGGCCTGGTATTAAAGGAATATACCGGAGTGAATTCAAGCATAGCCCTGTTGAAAGAGCAAATGCACTAGTTAGTGTGTGGAACAAAATAATTTGGTACAGCACAGACCGAACGCGAACGCAGAAGCGAATAGGCCCTTTACACTATATCAATGGGACTTGACTGTTGGAAACCGAAAGCAAGATCTGAGGTTACATTGACTCAATGTAAAGTGTTTCGCGTTAGGTCTATGCCGTTTCGAAATTCTTTCATTTCATGCTAAATATATTGCTGTTAGAAGGCTCGTGCAGCAGGGCTATGCTTAAACTTACTCCTTTATTCCTTTAACACTTGGCTGATTTAGTTGGCTAGCTGGGTGGCTTAGAACTGCACTCTGGGGAGCTAAAGTGTAAAAACTTGTTTAAACCATGGGCTCATTCCCAAGGAAAAAAACAAACAAACAAACAAACAAACAAACATTCCTGCCCAGCCAGCCAGTCAAATGGAGCGCGGCCAAGATGGCAGTTTGGTGGTGTGTGGTGACAGACTGACTGCCGGACTGACAGACTGACCTCCTCTCTGTTGTGGATCCAGCAGGAGGCCACAGGGTCTGGGGAGCTGTAGGAGCAGGAGAGCTGAGCTATCTCTCCCACACGCACTTCCACATGCTCTGGGGGCTCCTCAAACTTCACCACTGGCTCTGCACACAAGGGAGAAATATAGCCTGACTTTACTCAGCACTTCCAGTAGAGCCTGGTTAATGTTAATGTGAAACACCGCTACAGCTACCCTTATTGGGCAATGAGAAGAGATTTCCCACGGGTTGAAACAGCAGAATCAGTTCCTTTGAAAGTCCCAAAGATATAAAAAGTGGAAACTACCCACAACATTCACAAATACAACAACAACATACATGTACAACATTCCCTGCTGTTCCTTTTTGAAGTCTTTTCTCAGGAAACACGCACAGAAATACAGGGCTAAACTAATGTTTCTCACCTGTGCTGATGCTGGCTCTTTTCTTGGGAGTGACGACTGCAAAGACACACAAACCCACACAGGTGAATGAGGCCAAACCAATCAGCTTGATCAATCACACTTAAGAAGGGCAAGGAGGACATATGATTAGGTCACATGACAAAGAGTCTAGTGGGTGGGGCTTGGGGTTAATTAGTGCAGGGGGGGGAAATCGTGTGCAGTTTATTTCAGAGAATGGTCTCCACTTCAGAAACACACCTGTGGCGTTTTCAAGATGAAACAACGTTACAAAATGTTTAATATGTCACCCATTGGGATGAATGGGAACCGTTAGGTTATGTTACAAAATGACTACTGAATTCTTCCCTGCTAATATCAGTTTATGTTGAACTCAATTAGTCATTAAAGATTTGTCAGAAAAGTCTTGTCATATTGAACAATGAATATAATGTACTGTATCAGGACAAAAATAAACATTTTTGTTAATATTCGCCCAGGGCTGCTGCCAAAATGTGCAATGTGACAGTTAAGAACTCAGCCATGAGGTAATACTTAAGCAATGCTTGGCCCAATCAGGCAGCAGCGCAGTGTTGTTGAACACTTTATGTGGTTGTCGCTCACTGTTCACAAATACCTCTCTTCTTCTCTTCCCTCGTCGGAGTCTTCTTTGAAGATGCAGTCGGTTGACTGCCGGACGTGTGTTTTCCATCTGCTTGCAGCTGACTGGGGGTGTGGGCACTGCCGGACGTGTGTTTTCCATCTGCTTGCAGCTGACTGGGGGTGTGGGCGTTGGTCTGGAGGACTTCAGCTTTACCCACAGCTTTGGAGGTCCAGTGTTTACAGTGTTGAGAACAAATATACAACACGTTACATGAAACACACACCAAAAGAATGTCAGTTTTCTATTTAGCCAAGTGTGTTATGAGAGCAAAGAGTATAAAAAGGCAAGAAGTCAAAAAATCCCAAAGATATCTTAGGGGTTAGAGAAGGGCACATCAGGAAACAATTAGAGTAGTGGGGGGTCTCTGGGGACAACGTAAATAGCTTGGATATCAGAGAGATTTAAAAAAACTGAATGTCTTTGCTATGTCTGATCTTTGGAACTATTTCTATGAAGATCATTTCCAATTTGAAAAAAAAAAAAAAAAACACGGCCCTGATTCTTATGCTTGGTTGGAAACTGTGCTACTATGACATAATCGAAGGAAAAATGGCATACAACATAACACAATATCACTCACAAAATCAATATATACATATGACCTAATACCTCAAAAAATTATCCAAGACATGTCAATACTGCGTCTAACTGCCTCTTATTGTGATATTTATTGTCACATAATTGACTTAACACAACAATTGGACAAGTGTGTAAATACATTACACAAAGTCGCAGACATCTGAAACCTGACAAGAGTCTCAATCTTTTTTACAAAAAGGGAACTAGGATGTGTGATGAGTTGCTGTGGTCTGACCAAGATAGATCACAGAATTCAACATTTCTCGTCACAAATGTGATATTCACTGAAGAAAAGCATCAAATGATGATAATGTAGTGATCTATAGCCCTTTGCATATCTTGTCTTATACACAGAGAAAGAAGTGTATGCAATGAACAAGATTAGTGCTGAACTGTTGAACTGTGAGCTGTTGTGGAACTTTGAGAAAAAGTGCCTGAGTCACGGTATATGTGTGCTAACAGAAAGAGTAATGTCACAAGAGTGCCTCTGCAGCAGGTCAGGATGGCCAGGACTCCTCTCATCCTCTCCTAACAATGTGCCAGGCAGGGATATGAGCACAACCTATTTTGATTTAGCGCCTTGCAAGAGTATACTCAGGTCTGTCTACACCGGCTTCCTGCCTTTGTTGTCTCCTCAACAAGCAATTCTCTGGAATGCCTAAACAAGCACCCTAACAGTCAAGCATTGTGCAATTGAGTAGGTGGGACATGACTTGAACAGATCTTCTTTACATGAAAGTCCTCCACAAAATGGATCTAGTGTTCTTACCTGTAGGAGATTTCTTCTGTTCATGTTCTGTGAGAGTTCTGCCTTTCTGGACCGCTCCATTCTCTAACCTTTGGCCCACATGCACTGTGACCACCTGCGGAGAGCGGGAAGACTTCAGGTCCATGCTGAAAGTGGACACATATGTTTTCTTCGGACCCCGGTTGTGTGAGGCCATTTTTGGAGACCCTCTTGCTGGAAAGCGCAGCCAAAGAAAAAGAGAGAAGAAGTCTAAAATATAATCTCATCATCCATAGTCCACTTGTTCTTGTTCTTTCCCCAAAGAATCCCCTGCTGTGAGTCCTTGGGCTCTTCTCTTCGTTCTCTCCTCTCTCTGTATCTCTCTTTCACTTTGAGCTGTGAACTACTGTGTTCCTCATTGAAACATCCTGCACTGAGTCCTGCCACAGGAAATAGCTTGAGTTTTATCAGCAGTGATCAGCATGACCAGCCTCCCGGCCACAACAGAGACGGACTGAGAGAGAGAGAGAGAGAGAGAGAGAGAGAGAGAGAGAGAGAGAAAGAGAAAGCATGACATAGAGAGAGAGAGAGAGAGAGA
The DNA here is from genome assembly GCA_027497455.2 of Sardinella longiceps. Taxonomy (NCBI): domain Eukaryota; kingdom Metazoa; phylum Chordata; class Actinopteri; order Clupeiformes; family Clupeidae; genus Sardinella; species Sardinella longiceps. Next base: position 4,075,049 of record JAODXP020000032.1, read on the forward strand.
GAGAGAGAGAGAGAGAAAAGGCAAAACAAAGAGCATGAAACAGAACCCACACAGACAAAAACCCTCAGAGAAAGAAAGACAGGCGGTGAGTGGGTGTGGCAACCTGGCAGGCTCACCTGGTAGGGGCAGGTAATCAGCAGCACCTCCTCCCTCAATACACACTGACCTCAGTCCACTTACCTGGGACAGGTGAGCTCTCAGCCCACACATACATAGGCCTACAGGAGAGCAACCATGTTATTAGGCAGTCAGGTAGTCATATACAGTATAACGACATTCAATTCAATCCAACAACAAAAACATGTACATTTCTGTATCTCATGTAATGACTGACTTAATGGTACAGTATGAGAGTTAACAAGAATGTTGACAAGCCAGTTGGAAACTCCTTTTGTTAGACTTTTTGACTGTATGTTTGGATGTTTGTGAGTCTTACACAACTCCACCCACACAATGACGGCACACACACACAATTTCCTATGCCTCACACACACACACACACACACACACACACACACACACACACACACACACACACACACACACACACGCACTGGAGCATATATGGGAATGTATGCCTATGTGTACCATAATGTGGCCATAAACTGTTTTCTTGCTCCATATAAGGAAGTTGGGGTACAGGGGGCTTAGCAATAGGATCCTCCCATTTAGTTTCTTGAGCGTAAAGCAAGCTGCCAACCAGCGGCTTTAACATACCATCCTTTCAAGATCTAATCCCACGGGAATGAGCAAAGGGGAAAGTCTGCTCAATAACAGACAGAAAATAACACTAGTTGGTATTTAGTGTCAAACAGCAAACTTCAGTCAAATTTGTCACGAAAAATTTGGAAGAATATATATCAGTCATTTTTCAAATAGCTCTTAAGTGTGAGGAATCTATTTGTACTTGTCAAACTATTCAGAATGAGAGGAAACTCCAAAATTGAGGAGCTGTGATCAAGACAATAGGGCCATCTGTTACTAGGATAGCGGAGGAAGGCATAAACAACACTGGACTTGATAGGAGAAACACTTTAGACCACTTCTATGTGGCCTTGCTGTTTAGAGCAACAGCTTACATGTAACTACCCCAAATATGCCTATATATGTACATTCTCTTATCATGGACTTTATGGATCTTGGATGTCAACAAGGAAGTTTGAAATCTCTGTCCTGGGAAATATTGTGCTCCAGACTAGACTATTATAAACATTAGTCCTTCCAATCTCTGCAGCTCACATTCTTCCTGTTAGACCGGGCTATTTGTCAGATCTAGTGCATTTGTCAAACAGGGCTATATTAATCCAAAACTCAACCCGCATAAAATAGGGATGTCATATCTGCAGAGATTATGCAATGAACATGCATGCGCATACACATGTGCGTGCACACCAACATGCACATGCACACGCACACACAGTAAAAGGAAAAAAAGAATCTGGAATGCATGTTGCTTGATGCTTATCAAGAGAAAAGCACTCAGAATCAAAACATACACACACACACACACACACACACACACGCGCGCACACACACACACACACACACACATTCCTGTGAATTCCTTGACCCAACTGGAATGGCAGCCATTAAGTATGAGTGGACCAGGACTTGACAATGGCAATTATTCAACTTCCTGTTCCCACAGATGTCCAAGCTGGACCCTAATTATTATTAGTAATAGTCTGAGCAGCGCTGTCCAGCACAAAAGCATGTGGGACAGACAGCTAAACACATACAGACCAGCCATGCCATTTTCATCTGCCCAATAATCTTGTCTTTATTCTCCACTCAGCAGAGTGTGTAAGTGGGTGTGTAGCCTAAGTGGGAGGGATACTTTGGTGTTGTATTCCGGGGAGATGTGGTTGTGTGAGATGTGTCATGTGGTTCTGATGGAGGTCAGATTGGTCTGCCTGGAGAAGAGGATGCAATGGAGGGGGAGGGGGACTGGCGAGGGGGTGTGGCCGCCCTGTTGGTCTCCACCAGCTCCCAGATCTCCACCATGTTCCTCCGACCGCTCCAGCTCCAGCTGTAGGTGCTGAAGGTCTCGGGGAAGTTGACGCTCTCGCATAGGGTGCTGTAGAAGCCGTGCAGGGAGCCCCATGACTGCAGGGTGTCCCCCCTCTTGCACCGCGTCAGGCTGCTCAGGTAGGAGTTCAAGCCAGCCTTGGCCTGCAGAGGAACCACAGGAGAACATGGTGAGGACTAAACGGTAAAGTCTGGCAGCCGGAAATGACGTTGAAATCTCGCGGTTATGTCGGTTGCCTAGTAACAATGTTAAACGACCTACTTATAAATACCTCTAAACAATCTAAAAACATTTTTAAACCTCTAAAAATTAATACTTAAATTGGGGGGGAGACCCCCTAACCCCCCCTCTTCTATTGTTTTTATTTGGTTTTGTAAATGTAACAGTACCCGCGAGATTCTGTGAGAGTGTACAGTAAAGCTTTACCGTTGAGTTTTTCCCGGAGAACACAGGGAGGCAATGAAGAAAGAACTCAAGAACAGTTTAAGTGGAGGGTCATGAAATAAAATGGGATATGGGAATGAAATAGCTAGATTTTAAAATCAATCAAAGGTAAAAACAAAAACAAACAAACAAAAGAAAAAAGACTTTGATTACGGATATAACTGGATGCATTGTATTAATGTTTATGTTCAGGTGGATTCATGTGTATGGGCTGTGTGGATCACCTTGTTTCTAATTTGGTTGATATCGTCATAGGTCAGCTCATCTCTGTTCTTGACCTTTAGATGGACCCTGATCTTCACAGGGGTCACCATTTCTTTGGTCCTCTCCCCTTCTCGTTTGACTGTCAGCTGACAGGTTGGCAAAGAGTGGTCATGTTCATTATACACTTAATACTTTATACTGAGGAGTTCCAACATGGCATCTGTATCAATGTTTTATGTCAGCAAGACTAACCTGTCTAATGTGATCCTCTATCTCTATGGTCTTTTTGCTTTTATTAGATCTTATGTTCTGGAACTTTGATGAGGACAGAGGACCTCCTAAATGCCCTGAATGTTCTGTAGTTGCAATTCAGAGACGGCCGCTGCGCATAAGGGCTTCTCATATCCTCAAACCCTGGAAGAGATCATTTTGTAAAATGTTCTTTTGGAGGCATAGGAAGTATGCATCTGTGATCATGTAAATTCTGTGACATTGTTCAAAAATACTTCACAGATAGAATAGCTTTGTTTGTAGTACTTGTTGATGCTAACCCTCTGGCAAGATGTACTTCAGCAACTGCCTGGCCTGCAGTCCTGTCAAATGGGCTCCTTTGGCATAATAGGAGATCACATGACTTTGCTTCTCCTCACAGGGCTCTCCGTGAAGGAAATTCAGAGATCTTCTGCAATGGAACCTGTGCAAGGGCCAAAAGTATGGTTTGAAAAAGCTCAACTTGAACCTGTCGACTAATCCCTTGTCAAATTTAACACACATGGATTGTGAAAACCTTAAAACAGACATGACATGATATCAATTTAAACCAGGAATCAGGATATCTACAGATTGTACATACAAATGCAGATGGAATGATTGTGGGGAAAACAACATAGTATTTTGTTGCAAAATTGTGACCTTGCAAAACCAGGAAATGCTAGCCAAATATTCTAAATAATACAATAGTTAGTCAAATAATTTACTGACATATATTGACATTTAAAAAGCAAACATCATTAAAGACAACCAAGAAAGCACCACAACTCTGCAAATCTAAAATCTAAATCTGACAGAATACTACAGATTAAAATAATTAAAAGTGATTAAAAAAAATAACAATTAAAAGTCTATCCAAACTTATGGATTTAAAGTCTATCCAAACCTATCTATGTGACATTGTTTACCTCATATTCCCCCCGTGTGCAAAATGGGGAATGTTATCAGCATACAGGATACTGTTGAGCATTCTAAAAAATGGCACATAACAATGAGCCTCAGGCTCACCTATAGGAACAAAAGAGGAAGAGAGGATAGAAAATCAGTCCAACACAGCTGATAACTCGTTAAGTAAAGTTATAGACCCCTTTTGTGTTTGTAAACAATCTGTGTTCCAACATTCTATAAACTGCAACTGGAGGCAGAAAGCCTGCAGCGTAGCTATCAGAACCAATACAAAAGTGACCGTTTTCAGCGCTTTCTTTTAATGCTTTCTCAACAAGCTATTTTCTAAGTTGGGGAAAGTTGTCAAATTTACTGCCATGTCTATCAGAACAGACGATTTTCTGCCTCCAAAACTCAACTCATGGAATTGTGACGTATAGTAGCTTCAAAAAGGGTCTATAGTTATAGGAATAATCTTCAGGACATCATATAGCGTGGAACTAACCATTCAGACACATAGTGAATTTCTCCTTGTCTGTCACTATAGAGATGAAGGTCTCAAAAGCCTCATCTTCATCTGGAAAAGAAAAAAAGACAGAAAATATTCAAACAGCCTCACAGACATTGTAAAAATGTTTCCCTACCATCACTCAAAGAATGATATTTTCTCAAACAGACATTTACAACCCCCACTAGGCCTCTGTGCTAATTATATCTCTCAGTCTGTTTAGGAGTATATTGGTCTAATTTACGACTATATTCATAGGGGAATTTGTGACAGTAACCAGACACCTGGTGCTCTCGTTATGTCTGTATGGCCAGAACCCTGGCATTGGGAGGGCTGCAGAGATCTCTGTCTGTCTGTCTGTCTCTCTGTCTGTCTGTCTGTCTGTCTGTCTGTCTCTCTGTCTGTCTGTCTGTCTGTCTGTCTGTCTGTCTGTCTCTCTGTCTGTCTGTCTGTCTGTCTGTCTGTCTGTTCTCACCTTCATCATCAGTGCTCTGCTCTGGAAGTGTAGGTATCATATGATCAGACATCGTACTCCTCATGTGCATGTAGGCTGCCCTAAACTCTACAAGGACAAACAAATGACATCACACTTTCACTATGTCGTGGCTGATAATATATATACTTTAATATATGATTAAAGGAGGAATATGTAAGAAATGTATTCCAAATAACCCTGACATGTCACTTGACATTTTTAACACTGACATCACTGACAGTTGTAGTCGCCCATCCAGAATATTTGCATATGAAAAGTTTCAGCCCACAAGTATTGTTTGTGTTGGTGTCATTGTTATTATCAAGGCCTTGTTAGCCTATGCTTACGAAGTAGGCTACATTGTGACAAAGTGAGAACTAATATAGGATATAGGAGATATTTTGGATGATGGAGATGGCTGAGAGAGGCGACGTATTTTGAACGTGATTGTAGCACTAATTTTGGCCACAATCCTACATGCTGCTACTATGATTAAAGAAATGATCCTATTATCATTTTTGCATTGTCTCAATATCACAAAATGTCAATTTTGTGTCAGTTGCTATCAGTGGCTAAAGTGGGATTTGGCAGGAGGGGGAACTCTCATATTTTGTGTCGGCACAAACAAAGAAAAATATATGGAAGAAGTATGGGATGATATTGTTCATTTATCTGAGGTGCCAGTACTGCGTACCCCCGCATTCCCCCCCACTTTAACCCCTGGCCTGGTTGCTATCCATTTTTGTGACTTAAGCCTACTGATGTGCATCATGCTGCAGTAGCCTATTATAATGGCAGCCGCTGATGCCCTGTGGTTTGATGGTGCCATGTCTGTGTCTGTGACTAGACTGCCTCACCCTCCCGCTGCTCATCAGACAGGGGCTGTTCTGTGGACAAGCAGGACAAACAGCCCATGGTCTCTGTCCCACTGAAATGAAACAACAACAGAAAGAAAAAGAGATGTGAGAGTGATAGAAATCTTCCACAGGGAAGCTGCTGAACATACAGTTCTTGTGGTTTAGACTCAGAGCAATCATATGTGCACTGTGCAGGCACAAGCATCATTCATTGGGATGAATTGCCACCACAATCCTTTGATAACACAAGGAACTGAAACTCAAATGGCTGCAAGAGTGCTTCCTACTGACTTTGAACCCATCATCTCCTCACGGCCTTCTGTCCCTGTCTCCTCCTCTCCATCAAGTCCGGCATCACTTAACAAAGATGGAGCTCCAGGTTTCCAAAAGGAGAGTTTCTTTTTCTTTGTGGGTGTCTCATCAACTGAAGGGCTAGACTCCTCAGGGCTGAGGCTCTGCTGAAGACCACATTCAGATTGAGTAGCCCATAATGAACAAAGTACCCACTGATGAGCTTCTATGTCATGTTTTTTTTTTTTTTGGACCAATTTTTTACATAGGCTATTTCAGCAGATTATATTAGCATATTTATGCACCAACATAGTAAACTTCAATAAAAAAATGTTGATAAAACGTGACTAGGTTTCTTCTGATTAGTGATTCAGTCTGAGATGCATGCAGTGATCCTGATCTGTAACCGGCCTCCTGACGCCCATGCTTTGTTGTTTTCAGACCTATTGAGTTTACCTCTGACATCTCGGACGACATGGTGCGTCAAGGTTAGTTGTTTCGTTTAGTTTCAGCTGAAGCCAGAGACACCACACTTGACCCGGTCCTTTGATGGAAGAGGAGGACACGGTGGCAGGCAGGTAGGCCAACAGACTAGGCAGGATAGGGTCCGTCTAGGCTACTCCCGGGATAACAATTTAGAACCGTGGTTCGCATTCTATTCTATATGTCATAATAAGGCATTATGCATTGATGCCAACAAAACAGCTAGCTACGTGACGTAAATCGTTTAGACTACCCACGGTAGATCCGCTTGAATCCTCTCTGACAAAACTATAAAGGATGAATCGGATGAATAAGATGAATCCTATACAGTTCTGTGGTCTAGATCTACACTCGAGGATTTGGACACTAGTTGAGTTATTCATTGTGTTATAATGCCACCTGCAGGTCAAGCGTCCAACTCAAATGCAACATTAGTCGCGTTCCAAGCAAATATTTTTTGATCCAACGTTGAAAACTGTTATACAGAAAGATATTTCCGTCACCCACCCATGGCCGTCAGCTGTAACACAGGCCAAAATGGTTGGAGATTTTAGCTCGTATGCAAACGTATGTCCTCTGGCCTACATGCACTGAAACTTGTGACAACACATGGAGCCTAGGTAGCTACACTATGCGTAGCCGCCCACGAGAGGGCACCATTTTGCATAACTTGTGATGCTGTAGTGTGGTGTAGCCTAACTCAGAGAGGGGATGGGAACCTGGGCCCAGTGCACTTAAAGAGAGACTCACTCTATAGAATTTCACCTTCGGATAGGCCTACAGTAAACATGGACAATCTCACAGCATGCCCTTGAGGATCTGACACTGAATAAACAGTCTATATAAACATTGCATCTAGGCTTTAAAACAAAGCAAGTTAAGTTTTAAAACTCATTGTTTATTTATGATTTTATTTATTTAGGCCTATAATGTAGGCCTTGATTGTTTATTAGTTCAATGAAAATGCTGACACATTGATTTGATTTGGAGATTCAGAGGAAAATGTCAATATACATAGCCTATATATTTCAATATCTTTGCCGTTTGTAGCTATTCAGAAACATGTAGTAAATTGCAAGGTCTGTCGCCACCACCACATCAGCAGCCATTAATGATAGTAATAACAGTAATGATAATTGAAACAGAATTGAAACATAGGAAGACAGTTAATTTTGCGCTGGCGATAATGCCTTTTTAATCCGTCAACACATAGAGAGATTAGACACGGCTCACAAGAGAGCCCCATTTCATTAACGGCAAGGGCGTTCACCATGGCACTTTGGAAATTAAAGGAGTCACCTGATGGTTTGCCTGGCCACAGTCAGTGACCCACCTGTGTCAATGCAAAAGTAAACAGCTATTACTAAATACTCACCTTAGACAAACTTTTAACACCTTGCTCTCTTGTGTTTATTTCCCCTCATTTTATACTTTACAGCAACACTGTAAATGTCTTTTCAGTGTGACTGTGCCTCACTAAAGATGGTAGTCACCAAATTTGTCCGACTCAAAACAAGAAAGTGTGCTGAAGGGGGTGGGGGAGAGAGAGAGAGAGAGAGAGAGAGAGAGAGAGAGAGAGAGAGAGAGAGAGAGAGAGAGAGAGTATCTACCATAGAACTCCTGTGTGAGTGTTGGGTGTTGATAAATTAGAGCAGGAAGCACTAAAAAGCAGTGACGCAAATATGATTTAATCCAGATTATTCTATGCCCTCAATCCCCTCAAAATGATTTCTTTAAAAAAACAAAAAAAAGAGCCATAACAGAGGTTGCTTGTGTTCACAATGCAAGTAAAAACTTTATATGCATAAATATGATGGATCAGGGGCATCACAGATAGCAGTATAAGATAAACACAGAGTTTCTCTTTAGGGCTTTAGCATGTGGTGGAAGCATCACTTGCTATCTGGTCCTGATCACATGAGGCTCTGTGTGTGTGGTGGTGGTGATGTGTGTGTGTGTGTGTGTGTGTGTGTGTGTGTGTGTGTGTGTGTGTGTGTGTGTGTGTGGGAAGGCGGGGGGGTGAAGGTTGTTTGACCTTTGGGCTGATGTAGCTTGTTTTGGGAGTGTGTGTTATGAGTAAGCAGTATTTATTGTAATGGTAAAGTCTTTGGAAAGGCCGGTACTTTATCATTAATCCAAAGCTAGTGCACTTTAACATATTGAACCATATGGTTTTGTGTGCACCTACATACTTGGAAGTAGAATCTATTAATGGGCAGTGGGCACATTATCATTTGTTTACTTGATGTTTACAAAATGCACAACAGAACAGTGACTGCCATTATGGTGGTACAAAATCAAGTAAACAATAAAAGTAGGATTTAATTTAGTCTGTGTTGAGTAAATAAAATGTGTAAATGTTGAATTTTTAAAGTTGTATGTGAGCTTGACAAGAATGCCATCAGTGACCTAATTACATGCAGTGTAACTGAGCACTATCCAAAGCAGCTGACCAAATCAACGCCACTGCATTGACCTTCAGCAGCACTCTGAACCGCACGGCCCGTAAAAATGCAGTAGCACTGTCACATGTTCCAGCCTCGCCAGTGGAACCCATAGGAGACCAAAATGTGCTTTGAGATCCTAATCCCTGGCAAAAGGGGAGATAACAGGATTTGTTGATCATAAGATGTTGCATGGGACAACTGATGCTAAAAAGTAAAGGCAGCCAATGATGGCCATGAGGGACGCTTGCTGGTTCCAGTTCAGCCTTTGGGTTTTTCAGTTTTTGCTACCTCAATATACTTACTTTGAAACTTCCCTCTGTTTACAAATGTGTAACAAAGTTGAGCTTTATCAAATTAACCTGCAAAGTTAAAGGGTCACTATACGCTAGTTTATGCTGTGAAATTAGTGAACTACATTAAAGGCATACAAACATTTTTTTTACAATCTTTCTGGCGCTGCTAGAACATGCTAATAATGTCTGATAACAAACAAAATACAGTAATTTCCCGCATATAAGCCACATTGTAGATAAGCTGCAGGATAGTGTTTTATGCAAGTTAAAAAAAAAAAAAACATAGTAACACCACATTAACTGCCCCCTGTTTTAACCTCATAGCGGAAGAAATTGTGCAAAATCAATGTATAAGCCGCGGCTAATAAACGGGAAATTACGGTAGCAATGCAACTAGGTTTCCCACATCCAAACTAAAATGTAGATCTTGAATGGCTGGTGGGAATAAAACTTGTATTTATCCACCATTTATACTACAACTACCACAAATTCTCTGATAAAAAGGATACTTCGAACAGTGGTAAAAAGTTGCTTAGTGTCCCTTTAAGTATAAGCTTCAAACCACCAGTTCCAGTTCTAATGAATACAGTTATAGTGCAGATGGTTTATGCGGTGCAGATTACAAGTTGGGAAATCCTATTGTTTGTTTGCATTCCGTCCAAATAAAAGTAACATTATACTTGAACCAAACACCTGCCAATAAAACTCTTCGATTGTTTCAGTAGTTTAAAATGTTGTTACTGTTTGGGGGAATAGACTACACCCATTTGTTTCCTGCTAACTAGCTGTTTTCAAATAATTCTCTGATAATTGAGCACTATTAGATTAAAACGGAAGTATCCCCAGAGTGTAACAAGAGATGCTGGTTAGTCAGACCCATGGATGCTCATAGATGCTTATGTGGTTAGGTGTTACTCAGAAAGACTTGCATACAACACCTTCATGTGTTACGCTGTCATTACTACTACCAGGAGTAGTGGTAGTACTAAGTACTGTATTTCTCATAAGTGGGAAGAGTAGGAAGTGTAGACACAATGTAAACACCGCCACCCTATCATTAACCTTAATTTGTGTGCAATAAGATCTCCACAACAGTTTCACAGAAATCTTGGGCTAGTTTTGGAGTCCTTTTCTAAGAGTGGGAGTGAATGAGAGCTAATGCACTGATACTATTCCTACCTGTCCCTAGGCAAAGTATAGGTATAGTTCTAAATGAGAGCTGGATTCTCAGAAGCCACAGGTCGGTAATCTGTAGGATCTGTTAAACTTCCGGAGGATAGCATTAACCTGGAGAGCTGACCAATGTGAATGTGTGCCTATAGTTGCTTGTGTTTGCAAGTTTGTTAATCTATGGAGCTTTTACTACAGTTTGTGAAATACTTTCAATGATTCCACAGTCTTGGGACTGTGCATTAACTTTGTTAATTGTAGCTTAGCCTATACCTAATAATTGTTGATACTTATGGAGAAAAGTATGCATGCTGAAAAGCCAATCAATTTTGTATCTCTACATTCACTGTACTTGAAGAAATTATTAAAGGGCTTAATATTTGTGGCAAAAAAAAGAATACAGTTTGAGACTAACTAAATCTGCTTAGAGCTGGTAGACCTATGTCCCGACCCTCACCTAGCACTGAGGAGTCAGCTATGAATGCACTAGACACAGCAGTTGTCTATTCCTAGAAGTCAAGTGTATTTATAAAAGCAAGCAAAACAAAACAGGTTTTGGGCTCTCAGTGCCGTCATAGGCAGGGTGTCAGGTACATTAGGTCCATGTGAGTAAGGACTTGCCCGAATGTCCGGAGAGGCACCTCACCTGGCCCAGATCCATAGCCCACGGGTTAGTGTGACAGGCGCTCCTCTTGCAGATTACGGCCTACTGACGTTTTTAACCTCAGTGAATACGTCAACACCTCTGCTCCCGCCACATAACACTTCCTCAGCTTTCCCCCTCCTCATGCGGACACACTTTTACCTCTCACATTCTCAATAACTGACACCTGAAAAGTCTGATGACTGTTAGAAGAGTGCATGTGACAAAGCAATACTGAATAATATGACTAATCCTTGCAATTGCAATTGCATTTGACTTTGTTTTATTTTATCTGTAATGAGTTTGGATCTATTTAATTCATTTGTAGTTATGCAGAATTGTCAGCACTCAGAGTACCACCTCCTGTGTGTGTGTGTGTGTGTGTGTGTGTGTGTGTGTGTCTCGGTGTTGCCTCCTCATCAGTAGTGAACCATTCCCAGTCTACCAGGTCACATGGAGGATCCACAGTCACCTCTAATAAGGAAGTCCTCATTCTTAGCCGGCCCAGGTTAGCCATGCGCTCTTACATAAACGGGAGAAATGTCTTCCTGGGAGAGAGCATGGCCAAGTAATCTGCTTAGGTGAAGTTGGCCATGCCATGAGTCTAATAGCCTACGGTCATGTCAGACAGGCAAGCGGTCAGCACGCTCGCACAGATAGAATGGCTGGCGCACCCTAGCCACCTATTTAAAGAAATGTCAGAGAATGACTTGGCAGGTAAATCTGACTCAGACAACTCAAACAAGCCAAGGAAGGGGTGTCCAAAAATACAGTGTTGCTCGTCTATTGTTAGACAGAATTGCGCTGGTACTGTTATGCTTAAAGTCCGTGCATGCATGTAAACAATTTGTACTCAGTGAATGAAACAGTAGCATTTATTTTTATAAAAATCCCCTCCAATTTTATTTGTTGACTTAGAAGTAAACACCAATGGTGCAACAGCAATGAAAGGAGGCTTTAAAACAAATTGTGCATTTACATCAAAGTCAAAGTATCCGGGTCTTTTGCCGAATTAGCTACTATGTCCCAAAATTGTTATTCTTTCTCAGTTATATGACAGCATATGCCCTGAGCAGAGAGGGGTGAGGGGTACAATCTATTGAAATCACCAAAGACACACACACCCTACATCAACTATAATCTTTAAAGAGCTCCACAGACTTCAATTCCTCTCATCTTCACACCGACTTTTCCAAAGTGGAATCTACTTGTGATTGCCAAGAGAAAAATACTGCTTCTTGCAACAGATTATATTCGTCTTTCAAAAACAAATTGTCCTCCCAAGAGGGTAAGATCTGGTCAGTGTTAACTGGAACCCTTTGTCCATGCTAAATTAAGTTTAGTTTATGTTCAACATAATAATTAGTTCTCTTCTACAATGTGTCCTGTCCTTTAAGTGGTTGGAACTGGAAACAAATCAGGATTCAGTTTAGATCTTACTTATTTACGTGGTCACAAAGACGAAAATGTTGTAGGAAGTAATATTTTCTTCCAGCTGAGATTGGCAATATTTTCAGTCACAGCGGAAAAAAAGCTGCACTTCTATTTCCTGATGTGTCTAAATGTTTTTTATTTTCTCTTATCTGCAACCCTCTGTCCCGTCAGGAGTTGCCAGATGCCTCCCCTGTAGGCTTCATTGGTAAAGGAGTACAGAATGGCGTGGAATATCGGAGACGTCTTTGCAATCACAGGAAGCATCTAAGACAGGAGAGGAAAAAAAAATAAAAATAAAAAAATAAATGAAAGAACCCATAACTATTTCTCATTAACTTAAACATCAACTCATTCCATAATACGATTCATTCCATTTGCTGTACAGTACATACTAACACACGTTTCAGTTTAGTGTTAGATATGCAATGTTACATGTCAATATCATGTCATGAATGATTTGTATTGACGATGGAAAACCTGTCTTACCATCCTTAGTTTTGGTGAGATGAGTTTGACGTTCTCTACACAGGCGTACATGCACATGGCCACGTAGGGGCCCCAGGTCAGTAGCAGCACCTTGACTGGGATAGTGGTGTTGAACTGGAGGAGATGAACAGATCAGAGATGAATAGTCCCGTTATGAAACCATCGCTAAATAAGGATTAGTGTCAACAATAATTATCAAAGCCAAACACTCCTATAGCCTGACATAGCCCACCCATAATACGAATGTTCATCCGTATCCCTGGTCTGGGGACGGTCTTCTGGGGCGGATTTACATCGGTAGAGAGACTACCGGCCAATAAGCGACGCTGATCAGACGAGCTGTCCAATCGTTTCAAACCAGAACAAAGAACCTCCAGACGATACATACGGATGAACAGCAGTATTATGGTCGGGCTATGTCAGGTTAAAACTCCTATGCTATGTGTTGAATATCCCTTCATTGTTTACACTCCACATGTAACCTGGTTCAACCATGCCCGTTCAGTTTGGCATGGCTTGGATAGAAATGCAAACAACTGTTTCTTGTAACCTACAGAATTATTCACAGTTAAGCTACTTTGCATTATTGAATTAATTTTGGTTACGTTCAATTTATCTTGCCATGTTCAGGGGAAATGCACTAATACAACAGAGAAACACACTAATATGAGTGTTGTCAAATTGTCACAACAAATTGTTTTTATGTCCTCTGCATCTTGAATGAGCCACCATATTGCAATGCAGCTGATAATACTGGTGACCATTGGTAACAGAATCCAGCCCCCTTTGCCTCTGGGTGTTTAAAGGAAAAATCTGGAGTGAATCAACACGTAGCCCTGTTGTTTTGTACTGCTAAGCGCTACTGAAAGCTACCTCAATGATCGCATTTTGAGCATCGTAGACCGAGTTTGCGAGACTGATCACAGTGAGACCCTGTGGGGCTCTGTACCTTATAGTTGTGGGTCTTCTTGAAATATCTCCAGATGGTGTTATAGGAATCCAACATCACAATTAGTGGGACGAGGAGGTAGACAAAGGTAATTGTCAGCATGTAGGTTATGTAGTTCCTATGGAGGAAGAAAAACACATGGACATAATTTTGTACAAATATAGACAGAGGGAACTGTGGCATGACTGGTACAAATATGGGATTAATATGGATAATATGTTGCTATTTGCTTTAACAATATTTAAGCAGTACTAGTTTCATATTTTATATTTCCAGTTCCAAGTGTCAGACAAGACTGCAAGGGAATGAGAATGTGCAAGGAAACCACATACAGTTGAAACCAGATATTTACATACACAAAATCTTTCTTTCATTACTGTCAGAGTACTGATTATGTTCAGTTCTGTTTTAGATGAGAAAATATATTTTTTTGTATTTGTATATTTTAGAAATAGAGATAAACTATTGCACAGAGATTTTTGTGTATTACTTTCTTCAAAATGTCAAAAATGTACTTTCACTTCCTTATTTGATAGAATGGCCTTGAAACGGTTTCGTTTGGGCCAAACATTTGGCGCATTTGTCCAAAAGCTTCCCACAATAGTTTGCTAAACTATTTGGGCCCATTCCTCTTGACAGAGCTTGTGTAACCAGGCCAAGGCTATAGGCCTTCTTGCATGCATATGCCTCTGCAGTGTTGCATACATTCTTAGGATTGAGATCAGGGCTTTGGAGTGACCTCTCCTATATCCTGTTTATGGTGTCCTTAAGCCTCTTTGTCACTGATTTAAATGTATGGTTGGGGTCACTCTCTATTGTAAAGACACATTTACACCCAAGTTTTAACTTCCTAGCTGTTATCTTGAGATAATAATTTTCTTGTGTCATGATGTTATCTGTTTTTGTTGAAGTCTTTTAGTCTGTCCTGCAGCAAAGCAGCCCAACAACATAATGCTGCTGCCACCCCTATACGTCACATTTGGAATGGTGCTCATTTGTATACATTCATTTCTTCTTGTATAGAGAACCTTGATTTACCACTACCAATGTACAAGCTACCCTACTTCAATAGAACAGGCCTACTACCAGGGCCAGTTCTAGCCTTTTTGGTGCCCCAGGCCAGATTTGAGTTTTGCCCCCCCTTTCTGAAAATATGAGAGAAAAACTGAAGGAAAAATGTAAGAAATGAATTGTGATGCCCCCCTGATATTTGGTGCCCTAGGCGACCGCCTCATTTGTCTATGCCTATACCCGGCCCTGCCTATTACAAAAAAAAAAAGTTATACCTGTCTCCTTTGGTGTAGTCTAACGTACAGCAGGTTTTCATTGGCTCAAAGTCAAACTCGCCCCAGCCGATAGCGGGAAGAGGCATAGCTGCCCAGAAGAAAGCCACGACCCAAACACAAGTGCAAATGGTTCCTGAGGTAGCCCAGAACAATGGCTGCTCTGTAGAGGTAGAGAGTATTATCGTTAAGAAACATAACGTGTTTCCCACAGTGGTCTACATCATGAGTCCACCATGTCAGTCAAGGCAAGTGCTTTAAAAAAAATACACTGTGTGTTACTCAAAGGCAGAGAATACCTTGAGATATAATTGTTCATGACGGTATCTCATGTTATACTCCAAATGTTTTTTTTTGTTTGTTTGTTTGTTTGTTTTTCAGTCTTACTCACATAAATGTTTTGACATTTTGAAAGTACTACTCACTGGTGCACCAGTAGTGGTATTTATCCCATGCAACTACAGCAAGGAAGCTGATAGCTGCGAAAATGGCGACCAAGCCCTGAAAGCCATGATTGATACACCCTTCCTGACCCCAAGGCCAGGCCCTGTTGCAATAGATGTTGAATAATGGGTGATTATTGTGAAATACCAGTCATAAAAAACTCAAAGGGAAACACCAGACAAACAGAAACAGTTTTTGTTTTTGCTTTTGAATTTTCATAAAACATAAACAGTTAAGGTTGAGCAAATTAGTTTGTAGATATATCTCTTGCGCCCAATTGCATGGACATTTGTAGACATACCTGACATAGCTGGCGTAGGCAGCAAGAAGGCCATTCACATTTAGCATAAGATCAGCTATGTTCAGATTGAATATAATAAAGTTGCTTGGGGTCCGCTGGTCTCTAATGAATATAAAAGACAGTGCTGCTATAGAGTTCAGAAAGAAACCCAGAAGACCTGGACAAAACAAGTGCAAAAAAAGAAAAACAAATCATAAACAGAGAATTTGACTGAGCACTTCTTCAAAATCTCAGGTTGGTAAGTCATGCCAGCCTGCAAGAGCATTAGGCTTACTAAACATCTTGTGCATTTTGAGCTGAAACATTGTTATACAAATTTAAAAGTAACAATTTTACATTTCCATCTAGTTTTGAATGTCTCGAGATTCCAGTCTTATCTCATTGATTCTGTGCACCATTAATAACTGTTTCTCGGTAACCTCAGCAGCAAGGTCATCACTTACCCTCGACAAGCAGGGCAGTGCCGAATGCAAACATATCAAAATCATTGAATCCCTCCGGTAAAGCATACGCCGCCATCTTCCCTGCTTTGATTTCTTTCTCCCAAATATTAGTTTGACTCTGACTCTACTGTCGAGTGAAAAGAGTGTTGAGGCACAAGTCTTTATAGGGTCTGTTTCACGTGAAAAGGCGTAGAGGGCCTTAATCTGGTAAACCGCCCACGAATCCCCAAAAGAATTTCTTTAAGGTACAAACCAAGTGCCCGACCCACATGGGGATGGATGGGCTAGTTGCTCTGGCCTCATTGCGCAATTATCCAGCGGTTCTCTGACAGCCCAGCCGGAATGCGCGGGTCGTGAAGTTCCTTGTTATGACTGATGCCAATTATGTCTGACTGTAAGTTGCCTTTGCAATCATGGAACCTATACACTTTAAAAATGGCTGAGAAAAATAACCCAAAAAATGAAGCACTTATCATTTAGCATTTAGCCTGCGTATGGTTATTTTTTGGGTTCACTGAAATCAAATTAGGATTTAATTTGTAGACAGCTTTCACAAATAAGATGTCACTTTCACAAGTTTCACAAATAATATGTGACTTTAACAAGTTTCTCAAATAAGATAACACTCACAAGTTTCACAATTAAGTTGTCACTTTCAGTATTTTTTTATTTTAAAGACCGGGGGGAACAGGTGACATGGAAGTGTGGAAGTGATTTATTTATTTTTTTTATCCCCAATGCTCTGTACAATGGGCCTAGTTAGTCTGTATGTGTTGCTTCATCATAGTTTTAGTAGAGCCATTAACCTATAATCTCTTTATGTTTGGAAATCTAAAGCTCTGTGGGTGCCAGGGCAATGTATTTTTCTGTGTTGTGCTGTTTGTTGTCCCTATAGGCTACTCAAGCCTGTATCTTAAGCAATGCAAAGTGATGGTAGGTTTACATCTCCTGCATGTTGAATTTTCTCTGTTAGAAGAAATAATATTGTACATTTGTGTCTGTTAGGATCAGCTACTACAGTATACTGGGTCAATATTTTGTTGCGTTGTCCTGAAAATGAACTTTCATTACACAGTTACCTTCAATGTGTCTCATTTGAACAAAAACAGGCCATGAGGGGCGGGTAAAGAAATTGAGTAAGACAAACATTTATCCATTTTAGGTCTCAGAAAGTTAGCATGTTTCTGTGTAAGTAAGTAATGTGGCAGAAGCTGGGCACCGTCACAAGCTCCTTCTGGCACATTTGATATTACCACACCGCCTTCATTGCTAATAAAGCCACTAAACAAAGACTGCACTGAGACACAAAGGCAGACTAACTGTTTGTGGAATTTGAAGGTATTGGGAAATGCCAAATACGGGACTTAATGCATGTGTAAGAGTGAGCAGCACAATCCCACAGCAAGTGTGAGTGGCCAGCCTACGCTGGCTAGCCGCCGCTCACGTGTCCGATACACAGTCTGACAGTGGCACTCTTTCCCCTGGGCAGATGCTCTCTGGCGGGCTCCAAGCTTGGGCCAGCAGCTGTAACCCAAGTAAGCTTATTTGATGTGCTGCAAAATTCACATGTACTGTAGACTGTGTTCAGGGACACAGGCAGCACTAAACACTGTATGCATTAATATTAAGTCCCCTCTAGGCATAGCAATAGCATGGTTGGATTAAAGGCTTTCCAGCTGTCTGTCAGACACATTCAAATCCCATCCTGCTCTGACCTTAGAAGTCAGCACCTGGACAGTGACCTGTCTTTAGGACACTCTTTGAGTAACCAGGAGGTCTCTCTGAGGCTAAGCTCCATGAGCACTTTCACCCTCGGGACCGTGGAAGGTTTTTGTCTTTTGCTTTTGTTTTTAGTTTTGATGTCTGAGAGGGGCAACTCACTGGAGAAACTGTTTCAGACTATTACAGGGGAAACTCATGTCATTGTTTGTGTACTGCAGAATTAGGGAGTTAAGGAGTGAGCACTTGGTTTTGCTAATTTTTTTAGATGATTTTTTACATTATGAGATGTGGTGTGTGTGTGTTTCAATTTCAGACAGACATAAATAAGCTTATTATTGTTACTTAAATTGAGGCAGTTCGATAAAATAGTTGGCCTACTGCCTAGAAAATAGAGGTGTAGACTTGCGTACTTTCAAACTCAAACATGATTCAACTGCTCAGAACCACAGTAATTCTGAAAGGGAGAAGAGAGGACATTACCTATTTTAAATGGAAGTTATATTTACTCAACTGTGCTATCACAGACTGCAGTTTTTACCCCAAACATGGAAATTTTACTGAACTCTGTAAATTCTCAACAATACATTTGTTTTCAAACCATAGAATCATTTTTAAGTAGTTATGTTGACTGAGTGTAATTACGCAATTTTGGCTTAATTGAGTTTCAGTGTCATTTCTACATTAGGATGCTCTTTGTCATCTTGATAGTGCATTAACTTCTGTACGCACATAATCCACATGGGGAGCCAAAAGATTCTAGCCTAGCTAGCGTGACCACGTTCATAAATAAACTGACTTGATAGATGGAGTGCAGACAGGTGAGGTACCTAGACCCATCCCAGCCAAGGAGTTGCCACACTATACATCAGTCAAAATACAGGGCAACGCCCACTAGCAAGTCTTACCTGAATAAATAACATACAGTATTTACATTGGTTACAAAAATACATGTATCCCAGTTTCCCTTTAATGTAAAGTTCTGCACTTGAGTAAAGGTTGAGATGGGAGCCAGTCTAGCCGGTTGGTCTGAACCTGGCTGAGGGCCAGTGCAGGGCCAGTTCCATGTGAGGGAAATAAACACAGCAGGGCCAATGAGATCTGCTTTTCCAAGTGAGCGACTTCACGGCCATTACTGGACACTGCTTGCTGTCTAGAGGTTCACACGAGGTTAGTCAAGTAGGCCTTTTGTTACCTCAAACAATGAGGTTTTGTGTTTTCTGGGGCAAAGATGACTGGAGCCGGGAGGAGGGGGGTGTTACTCAATCAGTAGTTAAGCTCTTATCCTTTATCAAACAAGAGAGTTGTTTTCAGCAGGCCATATGCAGCACACATTGCACTTGCCATGTCTGTGTAAGTCCAAACTAGAGTTCAGAATGTACAGTATCTACTGGCACAAATGTAGACCTACAGTACCAACATTTTCACTTTTGGTACCAACCAGAAGTCCGAAAACAAGCCAATAACTTTCTTCCTTATCCTATTTGTTTACACCAGCCCAGTGCAGTCTGGGAAACAATCAGACTTCCCTGATTTTCAGTGTGAAAATCGACTCCATACTGCTTTTGGTCATACTGAAGATCATAGAGAAACTCACATAGAGAAGCTTAGGCTAGTGAGGGTGAGGGCTTTACCTGAATCATTTTACAAATGGAGCCAGTGCCGAAAAGACTGTATTTCTCTGTGCTTGTTGACTAAAGTGCTCAATCCATAATCCTGACTATGGTCACAATGTAGTGTGAAATTTCAGTGTTCTAGTAAATTAGTTGGCGCTGCTAAATTGAGCTAAACTTTCTCTGAGGTTGATCAGTGACTGTTGGGGATGAAAATAACATTTCTGCCCTTACTGCCACCTACAGGCTCGTAAATGTCTTCCTTTGAGTTTTTAATCATAGAAATCTGATGCTGTATCGATTCATAAACCAAATGGATATCCATTTGCAATGATTTTCACATGCTCATATTGATTTTGTTCAGTCATTTTTCAATATATTCTGTCAGAAGAGTCTTTTTTGCTTTGAAAAAAAGTTATTGGTGCTTCTCTTGGTTTTTTGAATACTGACTTTGTCCTTAAAGTGTTTTCTACACGTTTTCATTGGCTGTGCATTTGGTAATTTTGTGTTCTGTTTGGAGCAGAAATATATGTCAAATTCTTAATAGTGACCACTGAAATCAAAATATTTTTATTTTGAAGATAGAATTGACATTGACCAAAATTGACTAAAATACTCTGAATACATATCATTTACTAAAATTGACTAAAATACTCTGAATACATATCATTTATGTAATATAATTTATAAGATATTGTAGAAAGATTAGCAGGAAATGGTTTATAAGCAGAGTAATAGAGTAAGAGTTAGGTAAATAAACTTTCTCTACTTTACCATTTTATTTTTGTCAATATTAGTGCTCACGTATGCATGCATGCATTGCTGCATAGTAGTCATGATTTACTTTTTAAAAGAGCACATAAAGCACGCACATATTGTATTGCAAAATACACAATCAGTTCTAAATCATTTCTTACAAGAGTGTTCTTTGTTTTCCTCTATATTTAACCCATCAGCACCGTGTCAACCCATAGGAGGGAAATACTGTATAGTCAGTCATCCTATGGCAGAGATGACACTTCTGTGAAAATGGAAGCTGCGAAATGACCAGTAAAAGTAGTTAAAGTGACAACCATCGCACACCACCTCTATTATTAACCCCCAGTCTCCTCATCAGGACTGCTTGGTCTGTATATAAACAAAGCGCAACCATATAGCCTATCAGCTTCTAGGAAGCAATAATCGCGTCAATGAAAATAACCCGAGTCCTCTCCCTAATCCTAGTCTATCCCTTTTATCTGAGGATTCAGTGCAGCGCAGCCCAGTATGGGGCCACAGAGCGAGCAGGGCGCTAGGATGTCGCGGATGCTGGAGGAATAACTCAGCGCATCTCCTCTCCACACTACCAATGTAGGAATAGCCTGGTAGAATAGAGCCAAAGAAAAACAACGCTAGCCATGATGTCTGGACGTGTGGGTTTGGCGTTCTGGGTGGCGTTGTGTTGCCTTCCTCTACTTTCCTATTCCTGTCCTTCTCAGTGCAGCTGCTTCTTCCACAAACTGAGTGATGGCTCCAAAGCAAGGTAAGGCTGGATAGCACCACTGAAATAATATTTAAAAAATAAATAGATAAATTGCATTTTAGATAAAATTATTTGTGCTCTTTGTTTTGAAACGTTTTGTTGGATAGCAGATTTTCAGGACTCTTTATTTAGTGTGGGATTAACTTGTGAATGCTTTTTAATCTGCTTTCCTTGTTAGGCAGTGTGTTCAGCAGCGTAGCTCTCGCACAGAGAGACTGCACACTGATGAATCCCTCTCAGTCTTAAAAGAATTTATATAAACATGCTATCCGCACAACTGACTGAACTGTATTTTTACAGTGTGTGTTTATTATCAATGAAAAAATGAGATAAAAAAGTGGGATAATAATACTCTTGCTGAAATATTTATACAGAATTTAATTCATTTCGTCCTCCAGCATCAGTGCTTGGAAAAGTGTGGGGTGCAATCTGTTGATCGTTTTTTTCCCCTACCCAGGAGTGTCCTCTGCAATGACCCAGACATCACCTTTATCCCTACCAACTTCCCACTGGACACGGCCAAGCTGCGCATCGAGAAGACAGCCATCTCACGCATCTCCAGTCAGACCTTCCAATACCTCACCAACCTGGAGTTCCTGTGGATGTCCTTCAACGCCCTTTCCTCTCTGAACGTGGACAGTTTCCGTGGCCTGTCCAACCTGGACGAGCTACGTCTGGATGGGAACGCGCTCACGTCCTTCCCCTGGGACTCCCTGACGGACATGCCCAACTTGCGTCTCCTAGACCTCCACAACAACCAGATCACCACCATCCCCAGTGATGCCACGCTGTACATCAGTAACATCACCTACCTGGACCTGTCCAGCAACAGTCTGAGCACCATACCCTCTGATGTGCTCAGCACATGGCTCAACATCAAGCCCTCCGCAGACCTCGACAGCTCCAAATTGATTCTGGGTAGGCCTGCACTCAAGAGAATTTTATTAAGGGAGGATAGATTGTGCATTAACTAAAACTATTTTATTATGTGAGGTCTGTCAGCGATTGCTGCACGTTCACCTCATTTTAAGAGAATGGTTACTGCTGACAACTACCAGAAAATACATTTCTGGCGATATAATGAAAGTGTAGAAATTTCTGTGATGACATTTGCTTTACATTGTAATGTTTCTGATTTTACTTTTTGATAGCACAATATGACAGAGAATTATATGCCATATAAATGCAAATGCTTGAAAAATTCAATAATGGTCTGTGCAAAATACTCTGATTAACCTAAATCATTTTATTTGTACTCCAAGGTCTCCATGACAACCCCTGGATTTGTGACTGCCGCCTGTTTGACCTCGTGCAGTTCCAAAAGAGCCCGTCATCAGCAGTGGCGTTCATCGACACGCGCCTGCGGTGTGCTGAACCTGAGAGCCTCTCCGGCGTGCTGTTTGGCGATGCCGAGCTGCGGCGATGCCAGGCCCCTCGTGTCCACACGGCCGTAGCGCGTGTCCGCAGCTCTGTGGGGAACAACGTCCTCCTGCGCTGCGGCACCGTGGGCGTGCCCATCCCCGAACTCACCTGGAGCCGCGCCGACAGCAAGCCCATGAATGGCACAGGTGAGCGAGCGTTCAGCCCTCGGGTTGCATGTCGGCACGCACCCCCGGTAGCTCGGCTTGCAAGATAGATAAAAATAAAGCCGGCAGTGCGTTACATAACTGTGCCATTTTTTGTTGCCATGTCGGAGGCGAGGGCAGAGGTTAGATTGGGATGCGGCGGTTTAAGCCGGTCCTCTGAGACAATTCTCTCTGTGGATCAGAGTGTTTATCTCTGCTCTGCTGTGCTTGAAAGTGGGTTTGTTGATGGCGCCATTTTTTTTTTATTATTTGATTTTCTGTGGCACCGGCTGGTTGCTTTGTAGGTCACTTCATACAGTGCTAGATTAGTTTACAGAGACTGCATGGTCACTCTCTTCAACAAAATGGTGCAATAAATAGTGAATTTGTTTCTTTACAGTGGAGCAAGAAGTCTCAAAGGAGGGCATCATCTGGTCAATCCTGAGTGTCCCTGCAGTGTCCTACCGTGACTCTGGGAAGTACGTCTGCACGGCCACTAATTTTGTGGGTACTGCTGACGCCATCATCTCCCTGGTGATCTCAGACACGTTCCGCTCCGAGGAGGTTATGTTCGCGGGTTCGCGGAAGAACCGGGGCAAGAAGGGTGGTGGGATGGGCCGTGCCGCCTACCAGGAGAAACTGATCGCCCGCTACATGCCCCCATCCACTACCTCTGGATCGATGCCCATCATCGAGCCTTTGGGCACAGGCCGCGGCTCTATCAAGATCGAGAGCTACAGCGTCTCGGACGGCGCGTCAGATGCCCAGCCGACAGGAACACCAAACATGGACGGGTCATCCATGGAGATCGCCAAGGAGGTGCTGAGCAACCTGGCAGCCAACGCCTCCTCCCTACAGCAGGGCCCTGAGAGGCGGATTGTGCGCTCCGTGAAGGTGATCGGCGACACCGACCACACCGTGTCACTCAACTGGCGTGCGCCCATGGCTACCAACACCACAGCCTTCAGTGTCCTCTACGCTGTCTTTGGCGAGCGGGACATGCGTCGCATCAACGTGGAACCCGGCAAGAACCGCATCACCATTGAGGGCCTGGTACCCAAGACCAAGTACATTGCGTGCGTTTGTGTCAAGGGTCTCATCCCTAAGAAGGAGCAATGCGTCATCTTCTCCACGGACGAGGCAGCTAGCGCCAGCGGCACGCAGAAGCTCATCAACGTGGTGGTCATCACCGTCGCCTGCGTCATCGCCGTGCCACTCACGCTCATCGTCTGTTGCGGAGCCCTCAAGCGCCGCCTGCAGAAGCTGCTCGGACGCAAGTCCAAGGACATCCAGGACTCATACGTCACGTTCGAGACGCTGTCGCCGGGCCAAAAAGCCAAAGGGATGGAAGGGGAATACCTCACGCGCCTCAACCCCGACGAGTCCAACCGGCTCCTCTCCGCCCGCTCCAGCGTCGACTCGGAGGCCACGGCAAGGACTGAGGGCCCTCCCAATGAGTACTTCTGCTAACTGCCCTAACCCAGGGATGGACTCACACACACACACACACACACACACACACACACACACACACACACACACACACACACACACACACACACACAGGGACATGCACTCCTGTTGGAAACACTAAAACTTGGCTCAGAAACTCATGCAAGTTGTACTGTATGGTAATGGAGTGCCCAGCGCTCTACCTGACTGCTGAACTCTCTCATATGACTGATTCTCTGGAGGACTCAAAAGACTCAATCATGTGACAGTTGTAGAATGTGCCTGCAGGCCTATGGGAAGAAATGATCGTGGACGTTGCTGTAAAGACACTGATGCATTTTACTGTTTCTTTCACAACCAGATCATCCTCTGACTGGTGTACTGGGATGAAAAAGGGAACTTTAAGGAAAAAAATATATAATAATTTTACCTGGACTACCTGCTCAAGAATACTATATGGAAGTCTTGCAAATTTTATACATCATGCACTTTTTTGAGACATATACTCATACAGTGGTGTGTCTTTTGCTAGAATACCTGAAACCCATGTCTTTGAGAGGATGGTACATCCACTCAAATTACTCAACAAGTACCTTCTTCTTTTCTCAGTGTTTGATTGACAACATGTTTGGAAGATAGCTGTAGGCCCAGTAAACAAAGACATATGTATATTTTTTAATATAAATCTATGTACTGTGTGAGTTTATGTGCCGGGTTGACTGTGTTCCAATTCTAACCTAAAATATGTACATATTGTATTATGTCTTATGTCTCTATATCTTATAAGATTATATGAGTCTAAATGTATGATAAATGCATGGAACAATAAATCTTTTTATATAGTGGTGTGGTGATTTGCGCTTTAGTTTTTTAGAGTTTTTGTTTAAAAGAAAATGACCAGTATGACCAGTGCAATGTAATGTAAACAAGCTAGAATCACTTCAAGGAAAAGGTAAACATGATGGGATAGACTAGGAAACTCCCCCCAGAAATGTAAGAGAGCTGACTTACTGGCTAGACATAAGTCTGTAAACATGACTGGGTCATTTTTGGTTGCTGTTGTTCTTTTCTTTTTTTTTTCTTTTTTTTTTTGCAAATACTCTCAAGGCCCAAACTTTTTAAAAAAAAATTTGTGGTATGCAGCAAAGATTTATTGTGATTTTCATTAGGCCTACCTAGTCTGACTTTTAAAGTTTCCAATTGAATATTTTCGTCTCCATCCCTAAAAATACTCCATGCTCTATTTAGGTTCTTAAAAGTGACGCAGGGAGGATTAAGCGTAATAAGCTTGTTTCAGTGAACCAGTGAACTTGCCATGCGAAAATACTTTGCCTTTCCTTTTAAGGAAAGTACATCAACTCCTGTTACAGTGATTGCAATTGCACGAAAAGACAAATCCAAACGAAATATTCCAAATATGACATGCTTACTTTTGCTGTCCTTATTCGTGTATTCATGATGTTTTTTTAAGTTAAAACTAAAGTGTCTTAATGATTTAAAGGGGATTTAGAGTGGAAAAGCATTTTTACTGTGCTTTGTTGTTCATGACTACAGAGCTGTCTTGAACATGAAACATGATTGTGCCCTGCTTCTCATGTCAATCTTAAACTTTGAAATAGACACAAAAATTAGCAAATTTGGACAAAGCCAAACACGTCGCAAGGTAAGGCAAGTTGATTTATTATGCGAATTTCATAAAGGAATTTCAATGTGCTTTACAAAATAATAGTAACATATAGTGAAAAGTAAACACACAAAAAAGACAAAAAAAAGCATCAGAATACAATGTCATTGATAAGTAATTTAATGATTAAAAGTGAAAGTGTACAGATTATAAGAAGATAGATAAGTGAATCATAGGAGAAAGCATCTTAAAACAGTTTGGAGGAGGTGGGCGAAATTTGCGCACAGTGCTTCCTCGCACACATTTTTGACAGTAGGTTTTACCAGCCATTTTTTTCTCCTGTGACCTTAGAGAATCAGGTGTATTGCTGAAACATGTCAAATATGGAATCATGTCACATTTAGTGATTTAAACACAAACAGCAATGCAGGACTGCAGGAAGCCAATGAAGGGACTTTAGAGTTGGAGTAAGTCATTTCTGAAGAACTCTGGTGGTTGCATTCTGGATCAGACAAAGATGTTTCATAGTCTTTTTAGGAAGACCTGAAAACACCATTGCAATAATCAATTGTACTGGATACAATGAATATCAACATTTTTTCTAAATCCTTTTTGACATTAGAGACCTCTTAGTTTGGAAATGTTTTTTTTAGGTGACAAAATGCTGATTGTTTTATGAGACTTGAATTTTGGATCACTGTCAATGATGACCCCAAGGTTTTTAACCGTCTTTTTTGTCCCTTTCTGATGATCATGCACAAGATCCTGAGTGCACATGTGTGGATTGGTGCCGTAACAGTGCTGCATATCACAGAATATCTTTGATTCAAAGCAACTTTAGATACTTTCAAATTTAAATTAGGGCCCAAACTGTTTAGAAGTAGAAATAGTAACCATTCCAGGCCCTTTGGCTGTGTAGAGAGTGCAGAAGACAAAGATAGTAAGACAGAGACAAAGATAGGAAGTGAAGACTGGAGAAAATCCAATTTGTTGAAACCAGGACAGTTAGTCAAGCCGATGTTGTAGATCATATTGACTTTCAAAGAAGCATTCTCTATAGGACTGAAACTACCACTAGAGATAATATATGGTTGTATAATACAATACATAACTCATTGCACTCTCTCTCTCTCTCTCTCACACACACACACACACACACACACACAGGACGATTTGAACCAAATGCCCAGGATCATCAATATCATTGTGGCATGAATCTAGTTGTCAATGCATTTTTCATAGATTGCAAGATTGCAAACTTTGCGTATTGACACTGCACTAAATGAGGACATCTTTAAACTGCTTGTTCAAGTCTAGTCCACACAAACAGTCATTAGCTTGACTTGAGGAGCATGTGACAGTGCTCTGGTCTCCTAGAGACCATTGTGCTCGACCTGATTCCATTCTGTCCTGTCGTGCAAAAGGGTCAACTGTAGCTCTGCATGGCCCTCTGCTGTTCTAAAGGGAACGGTCAGAGTAGCCAGGTCTAAAACCAGAAGCGTCTCACAGCGGGGAATGGACGCAGTTAGATGGATGATGTCACAGATGGCAAGACAGGTGGAAAATGTCTCCCACCGTCCATCTTATACAGGTGTACTCAACAGTCAGTCAAACAACATCAGCTAGACATAACTACACACAACACAAATTTTGCTTTGACTACAATATTATTGTCAGACAATATTTTGTAATCATGCTATTTAATTATGGTGCTCAGTCAAAATCACGGACAATGTGTAATCTATAAACTACTAACTGTATGCCTACTTATACTTCACTTGGCCCGTGGCAGTTGGGTTGAGCCCATGAGTCATGGATTTGTGCAAGGTTTCTTCCTAAAAAATATTATTTCAAATTTAAGGGAGTTCTTCCTTGCCCTTGCTCCACATACACGTAAAGCAGAGGTCACTTTTTAGCTTTATTAAACATTTATAGCCATGAATACATTTTGATTTTGCTTTATTTTTCACATACATTTCCAGCAGAAATTCTATTAAAAAAATCTTTTTTCCTCTCTGACTTAGATTGCTAAGGTCCATCCTTTTATTTCCAATAAGTGTTACTTGAATGTTCCTGCTTTATTTTAACTCCACCACTCACACCATTTCAAAAAATCTTCCAAAAGATGTGCACTCACACTCCCACTGACCCTCTGCTATCAGACATCCTGATTTATTTCACCGCCGCTTGTTTTCTCTAGATCTGTGATCTGCGTCAAGACGTTCAGGAGGATTACCGTCGGGTCTAATGAGCTTACCTTGCCAAGCCCAAGCTCAGCTCCTGGGTGATGCTCCACATGCAAACTATCCATAGGACTATGGACACCATTTATGGAGCGCTAGGCATCATCTCAATCTTCCTTCAAATCAATTCTGTATCATCTTCTTGTGTCACTGGCTGTTCTTGCACCGATGATGGCTTCGGAAGGTAAGAGCACCTAATAAATTCCTGTCTTCTGTGTTTTCTGTGAACGGAGCTGCTCTTTACACTTTACCTGCCAATCTAAAATGAAAATGTTAGCAAGTAAGTCAATACATTCCAGAGGAAAAGGCATTCTAATCTATTTATAGCTCTGTTTATTTATTTTTGGGGCAAGGGGGGCAGGGGTGTTTCATTGTGTATAGTGTTTTAGTATTAGACTGTGGTGCTAATGTAGTAATAGCCTACTACAATGATCTGTCATGGCTCTTAGCTCTTAGCGTACCTCATGGTCATGTCACGTCATAGTTCACTCTGGTCAATCTCCAGGTCCTTGCTTTGTATGGAAACCTCCCTGGGCCGGATCCCTGACAACATCCCATCTGACTTCACCAAGATCCGCATCGAGAACTCCCATCTCACGGAGATCCCCCAGGGGTCCTTCTCTAGAGTCAGTGCCTTGGAGTCTCTGTGGCTGAACTTCAATGACATCACCCTCATGAACCTCAAGAGCATGGAGGGTCTGAGCAACCTGACAGAGCTGCGACTCCAGGGGAACAAGCTCCGCTCCATCCCCTGGACAGCGTTCCAAGAAACCCCAAACCTGAAGATTCTGGACCTGAAGAACAACCGTCTCGATGTGCTCCCGGAGTATGCCTTGCGACACTTGCCAGGCCTAACCTACTTAGACTTATCTTTCAATCAGCTTACGGTCATCTCCAGGGATGTCTTCCTTAACTGGGCCCGCTACCAGCACCCAAAGGCGGGCAGGAGTGAGGAGAACGGTGCCAACGTGGTGTTGGCCCTCCACGACAACCACTGGCTTTGCGACTGCCGCTTGAAGGGCTTCGTGGAGTTCATCAAATCGGTCAGCCCTCCAGTCATACTCATGAACTCCTACCTGACCTGTGCTGGACCTGCCGCCAAGGAGGGCAAGTTCTTCCATGAGGTGGAGCTGAGGAGCTGCATGAAGCCGGAGACGTCCACCACCCAGGCCAACATCACACTGCCCCTGGGGGCTAGCACCTCGCTCCAGTGCCTGGTCAAGGCTCGGCCCGAGCCCGTGGTGCGCTGGATCTACAGCCTCAAGAACATCAGAGGATTCACAGGTGAGCTTTGATTGAGCTTTGATTGGGTTCTAATGCAATAATTCATCAATACTCCCAAACATCTGCTGATTCTAGACCAGCTAAGGGTTGTTGTTAGGTATGACATGAAGGGCACCAATTTGCTAACTTGAGCTGACTTAAACAGGGTGGCCTTTTTCTATTGTCATTGAATTGTTGTTAAAAAAATGTAGTCTTTTAGACTTCCATGCCAATGCATTGTGAGGTACCGTGATGAAACAAATGGCAAAAATTCATGCTGTTGACACCCAGTAACAACCGAAGACATTTCCATAATCCACTGACCTCCTGTGTTTTCAGTGTCCCAGACACAAGTGGATGAGGACACCATTAACTCCCAACTCCTAATCCCAGCTCTGCACCTGGCCGACCGCGGCGTCTACACCTGCACCGCAAACAACTTCATCGGCAACTCCTCCATCCAGATCAATGTCAGCATCTTGGCGAGTAACGTCTCTCTCCCAGCCTCGCCCCCCTACCCTATGGTCTCCGCTGCGGAGAATGTCTACATCGACTTCCGGATCGCCAAGCAGACGGTCTACGGCATCACCGTGGAGTGGTTCGCCGTCACCGACAACCCAGCAACCACCTGGTATACCATCCACTTTGGCCGATTCGACTCGCCCAAGAAGGAGATGATCTACATCGGCCCAGGCATCACCAGCTACTCTGTGGACAACCTGCAGCCCGTCACCAAATACGAGGTGTGCGTAGGTCTGAGGAACCAAAGCCCGCGCCCCGGCCAGTGCATCGTCTTCGTGACGGGCAGTGACGTCAACGAGCTGGAGCAGCGCGAGCGACTCATCCATATCATCGTCATCGTGTGTGCCATGGTGTTGGCCGTGCCCGCCGGCATGTACGCCTGCACCACCGACACGCGCATGGGCTGCTGCCAGCGCGTGGTAGAGATTGTGAGGGAGCACCGCAAACAGGAGGAGAGGAGCAGCGAGACACCCACCGGGGAGCGGCAGGGCACCTTTGACAGCCTGCAGGCAGCCAGCGATGAGAACTTGTGCCGAGACTCCGTGGAGGATGGCAGGATGCGGCGGCGGTCCGAGGACAAGGTCCCAAGGGGCAGTAATGCCCAGCTCTACTGAACAATGTACACTGGCTTTAGTTAGTTTCCGCAAAAACACAACATCTGAGTCATCCGCACAAAAGCTTTTTTAAAAAAATGTTTTTACCTGTAAAATAATGTTGTTTTTTTAACCCCTTGCAGATTCATAATAGCAACACAAAATCAGAATTTTGTAAATAGCACAAAATTAGCCTCTGCTTTAACACACAGTTCAGATTTACATTGAACATGAGCTGCACACCAGCACCTGAAAAACAGAGTGACATTGCCCAAGCAGAATGAGAAAGTTTGTCCTGGAGGGGAAACTATTTTTGCAGGAACAACTAGAGAAAAAATGGTCCAACAGTCCTCAGTATGGAAGAGACTGTAGAGGATGTAGATGCCTTCTGAAAGTCAAAGGGACTTTATCCTCCACTTTCTTTGGAGGAATGTCATAATTTACTGTAACTTTTTTTTTATTTGTATTGTTTTGTTGAATCACAGCATGTATACAGTGTTATTTGTTTTCAAGGATTCATTTGATACTTGTGTAGTAAATGGGAAATACTATGTATTTGATTTTGTTAATACGGTTATACCTAAGCTCATGTGAACCATTCATGATTTGTTTACCAGTGGATTTAAATAAATGCCTTATAAATATCCTGTTGTATCTATCTGAATGTTGAATTACAATACTTTGTGTTAACAAATGGGTTTGTGATAACAAAAACACATTCTCCTTCTCACTCAGAACTACCAACATTTGACACATGGAGTACTGTGGAGTTCAAAAGCAAAAGCCCCTAAATCCATTTTCCCAAACATTCAAAAATTGTTGAATTTGTTTTAATAGTTAAAAATTGTTGAAGTTGTTTTAATAATTAATAATAATATCCAGGTAATCTCAGTCCAACTTCTATTTTAATATTTTTATCAAGTACAAAAATCAGGCCAAAGCAATTTAGTTAGTATTTAAATGATAATAAGGTTTATCAAAATTTTATAAACATATTTCTGTAAATTAATTGCAAATGGACTTCAAGGCTTTTGAATATGATCTTATTGCCAAAGATAGTGACTTCAAGTTAGTGTTAAGTTGATTATGTCTCCCCAACTACATAGCAGATATATAAACACACTCAATAAACATGAAAAGAAAGAGGATTTAAGATCAACAATGACTAATAGGAAAAAATCAGATAGCGAAGATATATTTTAGTATCGTTTAGTGTAGCCTATGGGAGAGTCAAGTGCACTTTGGGCAAGATACATGCTTAAATGCTACTACCGTTATTGCTACAGCACTATGGTTTCTCCAGGCCTAAAACATTTCATTTAACGTGCATGCAGTAGCAGTTCATTGGTAATCTGATAATGTATTGTAGTGTGTGTATCTGCCGGAGTGCTTTGAAAGTTACATGTCATGACTACTAATGTCAGCTTTTACAGTATCTGCTGTGGCTTATTCCCATGCAAACACGTGAACTTTCTCACTCACTGCTAGTGCTATTCTGTGCTCTCTCTCACACAATGGTAAGAGGTGGATTAGGCATAGACATCATATAGAAATAGCTCAAAGTGCTCGAGTGAGGGCAGGGCCGTCGCAACAAGGCAGGCAAACCAGGCAATTGCCTGGGGCCCCAGGCTGAAAGGGGCCCCAAGATTGACTGTTTAATCATTTTAGTAGTTATGTTGTTGGTGTTTTTCAACAAAAAAATGACTTTAAACTGGAATTAGACAACTGTACAATACAAATAAATATATTGATGATGTTTGAAAATTATAACAATGTGGTTCAAGTATTTACGGGGAGTGAAGGGCCCCCATGTCCTGTTTGCTTGGGGCCCCCTAAGTATCTTGAAATGGCCCTGAGTGAGGGCTATAAATAATCGACTTAAAAGTCCACTATCAACAAAATGTATACTCTGTGAAGATGTGGTGGTAACTTTGTTGTGGTCCAAAATATGAAGTATGTGTTGGGCTAAAAAAAAAAACAATAATTGAAAGGGGCGCTCATCGCTCAGTGGGCTAGGGTGCCATACCACAAAGGTATTGTATCTGACCCAAAAATCATTTCCCAAGCCTTACCCATCTCTCTCTCTCTCTCTCTCTCTCTCTCTCTCTCTCTCTCTCTCTCACACACACACACACACACACACACACACACACACACTCATTCCCTGTCACTCTCTGTACTGTCCTATCAAAGTAAAGACAAAATACCTAACATTTTTAATAATGTAATAGATAAGTAGAAAAAGTAAAAAATAGTAATAAAAATAATTGAAAGACAATGGTCAGTTCAATTCAATGGTCAGTATGAACATTAAAAAGCTAGGAACAATATGTGTGGAAATGGTATGAGTGTTATAAACAATCAACATGATGTGATTATTTGCAAGGGAATAGGAAACCTAAATCAAATTGGGGAGAAAAATCATAATAATTTCTTTCAAAATATACTGTATATGTGTAATAGCTCATTTTAAAAACAAGGTTAGCACTAGCCTCTGTTACCCAACCTGAAAAGCTGATTTGAAAGTGTATGCGGAGGTCCACTGAAATAGAACAAAGGTTAAGGGGGCTTTTAAAAATACAATTAGATCAGGAGAGGAAGAGGGGCGGTGACTGGGCTAGCTGTGCTACAGTAGCTAATCGCTGATGCACGATGACCGACCAGGGCCATAGTGGGTTAATCTCAGATAGACAGTCAAGATGAAAAGCTGCCTTAATAAGTCTTATGGCACTTTTATATATTCTCTTTCAAAGAGCTCAAGACATCTTCTTTAGAAGCAATAAGCCATAGGATCAATATGCTATTGTGCTAGAGTTCGTGGAACAGGAATTATAATTTTCATCTTCGTTATCTCCCATTTTATCTCCATATGGTTACTGTGACTATATGAATCAACCATAGCAGTTCAGCAGTATGCGATGTTTTTAAAATGTTTATTCAAAATAATGAATACAAAGACAATATAAAGACATCACTGAAGGAAGAGAGAGTAGCATGATATTCACTGTGCCTTTGTAACGAGAAAAAGCACAATAAATTCACCAGAACTTGAACAGCGCGAAGAAAAATCTACAGGTGCACCGATCTTCTGTATTCTCAGAAGTAACTTAAATTTAAAACATAGAAGCTTTTTACAATCCAACATCATCATATTACTGACTCTAATTGAACATCAAATTTCTATGTGTATAATCATTTTCAAAGTAGTTTTATAATGTGTTTACAATGTTTTATTTTGCACTGCATGTTTGTCACCATGTACAGTATTTACAGAGTAGGAAAACCTGTTTGTTTTACTCCTTCTTTTAACACCTGTAAAGTGGTTTTGGAGAGAGTGTGCATATATTAATTTACAGTCTACCAGGCAAGTGTTCAAATTCTTTTCAGCAAATTCTATTGGCTACACATGCTCAGCATTTTAAAAACAGACTGATATACAGTATAGCCTATAGACAGAAACTTGCCTGTCAAAACATGCATGTAATCAGAAATAAATGACTTTAAAAAAAAATGTCATGAATTAGAAACAAAAAGAGCATCCATGATATAAAATGTTGTCTATGGTTGTGCGTGTAATAAAAAGCTTCTAAACAGAGGGCGTTTGGGGGTGGGGGGAAGGACAGACCGGATGGCTGAGTGACCCAGCAGAGACTAAATCTGCTTGGTGATTGACAAGCTGCAATCTCACCCATAGGTCCTTTAAGCATAGAATGGCAAGCAAGTACTTCTTTAGCCTTCTTGAGCTGAAATGCATCTGCTACAAGCAAAATTGCTCTCCCTCTGTCTCACACACACACACACACACACACACACACACACACACACACACACACACACACACACACACACACACACACATTCACTGCAGAGCAATTTCTGACGTACATGTGATGATTGAAAACAGGATCTTGTTTTGTTGATCAACAGGCTGTAATGTGTTTTCTACATCTGTTGTGTTCTGTTACATAGTTTGTGTTGAGCTC
This sequence comes from Sardinella longiceps, assembly GCA_027497455.2. Lineage (NCBI taxonomy): Eukaryota > Metazoa > Chordata > Actinopteri > Clupeiformes > Clupeidae > Sardinella > Sardinella longiceps. Next base: position 4,109,487 of record JAODXP020000032.1, read on the forward strand.
AGTGTAATTGTATCCAGTGTATGTAGCATAAAAGATGTAGACTAAAAGATCATGCCTCTACAATTGTCACACTCATTCACTTAAAAGTGTTGGAAAAAGTAAAAAAAAAAAAAAACATACTACAGAAATTGTTAACAGAGAGAGAGTTAAAATCATCACATTAACATCACATAGTTTGGCATTAGTTACAAGACTCAACAAAAATCAAAATCTCCATTCAATATTTTCAAAAGCAGTCAGTACATGAACAATCTGTTTACGCCTTTTCAGTTCAAAATACTAAACTTTCCAAAAGAAAAGGTGATTTGCTTTGAAACATGAAGGGTGTTCCCATCCAATCCAATAGTGTCTAAAGCATGCAGTCCATAAGTAAGCAGCCCCAACATACCTGCTACCTGTTTGCCCGTCTTACACCTGAAGATGGCAGTGTAGGTGTGAAGGTCCTCGTACACCTCAGCTCCTTGACACAGACTCCATCTTCCTCTCCTCCTCCACCTCAAACTCCTCCTCCGCCCGTCCCTGTTCTGTTCTGTCGTTCCCAGGTCTCCGGCAGCACTAAGGTATCAGTCGCCTGACTACAACATCTGAGTCGAATAACTCTTAGGATGTAATCAATCAGGCTGTAAAATGTTCTCTCAACACATACAGGTTAGCTTGTTTAGTATTTATAACAAGTACTGTATGTACTGGGTGACCTGATTTGCTAAACATGGTCAGCTCTTCAGGATATATTATACATACATACTGTATATATGAGAATTAGTCCTAGCAAGGGAGGTAGAATGATATTTGACAAGTGGTTGAAGAGTCTGTCAAAGGATCGGCTAAAAAAGCAGATTTGTCATTTTGAGCAAATTAGGCTTTTTCATGCAAAACACATCCCTCTCACGGGTCAGTGCAGGGGTCATTGTCCTGGGGAGGACTTTAAAAAGCCCACGCTTAGAATGTGACAATAGTCCATCCAATGGAGATCACCAGGAGATTTGATAAGAGGACAGAGTTCAGTGTATAGCAATGGCCTTGATTTGATTTCGCATGGGAGACAGGGTTCAGTAGTAATAGGGTTTGTTGGCCTCCTGTATCTTCTGCTCTAGTTTCATCTTTAGTTCTGAGACCAGCGCATTGCTGACAGACTCAGCGTTGCGTTTCGCCTTCTTGGAACCTCTGGATGCCACCGTGCCCGATACAGTTGGCACAGGTTGGCGATGCCGTTCGGCGGGTTTGTAGTTGGCAGCCGGTGGAGGGGGCAGCCTCGGGGCACTGGGGGGAGGTGGTTTGGGTCTTGGGCTGTTGTTGTTGATGTTGACGTTTTGGTTAACGGTGTTGTCGCTGTTCTCGCTACCGCCGTTGCTCTCCAGGTCTTCGGAGTCGAGGGTGTTGCCGCTGTCGGGACGATTGAACGGCGACCTGAAGTTGAGGCTGAAGTTGAAGTTCTTGGGGGGTTCCCGCGGCCTCCTGCGAATGATGCGTCTCGCCGGCATGATCCTGTTGGACTTTGTGTTGCGCAAGAACATAGCCGTGGAGATCACGATAGTCACTAGCACCATTAAACTAATGAACCCCGCCATCATGCCTAGGGCTTTCAGGGGATTGTCTCTACTCTGCATTAAAAAGGCCGCCATGGGCCCCTTGAGGGGGGTCTGAAAAAAGAGCACAGAAAGAAGACTAGTCAGGTCTATGGTCCACACACACACACACACACACACACACCAACCCAACTGGTGCTGCTGTGCATGCAAGAGAACCGCAGAGGCCTTAGAGAACACCGCACTGGCAGAGCAAGCCACAAGTGGGACCACCAACACTGGGATCAACACACATCTACACACATCTACACACCAACACACTTTTCTCTAGCTAGTCGTGTTTTCATGTAGGACATTCAGTGTATGCTGTTGTACCTACACACGCACACACACACACACACACACACACACACACACACACAAGTGTGCGCGCACACTCGCACACACACACACACACACACACACACACACACACACACACACACACACACTCGCACACACACACACACACACACACAAGCACATGGCTAATGTAGATGACCGTAGAAAAAGGTCCACACTCACACACACAAACATAAACACATATCCTTGAAAACATACATAAACACATACTCACATCTAAACACACATTCTAAACACACACTCATATCAGACACACATATATGCATAGAGAGGCGAAGTCACACCTTCTTCCGTTTTCGTGATGGGGCTTTTTGAGACCAGTTGAGTGAATGAACAGATAAATGTAATTTTCTGGTCTGTTTTGGTATGAGCTGTGCTGTGGGTTTCACATGTAATGTCTACAATTTGTAAACCTACATTTTGAGCTTCAAAAACGGCAAAATTGAATTGATTGTAGATGAGTTTCAAAAGTTACTTTACATTATACAACAAACATAGCCTTGATTTACATTAATGGTTACAGTTGAAGTTCAAATACAACATATGTTCGACTCAGGGTATAAATCAAAGTGGACCATAAAATTACATTTATCTGTCCATTGGTCCCATCGTGAAATCAGAAGTGGCTGTGACTTCGGACATTCAAACATTCACAATCACAAACACGCATATAATTATATGTATACACAAACAAACACACACACACACACACACACACACACACACACACACACACACACACATACACAGACATACACACACACACACACACACACACAGACAGACAGACAGACACACACACACACACACACACACACACACACACACACACTTAAACACAACCCACAATATACACTATTCTATTCACACTGACGTTAGTATAGCAGGAGAAAGAGGCTAGGGATCTCTAGACACGAACATTGCAGGATGTCACAAGTGCGTCTGGCAGTGCAGTGCAGCTGGGCTATGTCTCAGTGTGTGTGTGTGCGTGCCACTCCCAGCCATGTCCTGACTAGCTCACAGTGGGGAAACTCTCTGCTCATGTAACAGGCTTTCTCAGCTCCTCTGGCCATGCCCCAGTGTGCGGAATAGCTAAGGGCAGGCAGGCCTACAGTTATGGGACTAAACCAACGCGACATCTGGAACTGAATGTTTCACTGGCCAACTGGCTAAAGAACTGCAGAAATAGACGGAATACTAGGATATAAAAGAGTTTATAGTGATAAATTATAATTATAAATTGGACTAAACAAAAATGAAATATATTTCAGTAAATAAATCAGAGCACATAGTGCTTGATTAGAAGGAAATATATTATGATAAGAAAAAAAAAGAACACGGTGATAAAGAATAAAATTCTCTATGGGTGTGCTCAGGAAAAGACGCGTTATTCAAGTTCATAAATATTACAAAAATAGATATATTTTCTTGTTAGAAATGATAGAAAAGTTATCATCTTTGAGGAGAGGACTCAAGCTGTTGCCCTGCGGATGATCTTTCTGAAAGTGGCTTCGGGGTGGACCCGCGCCCTACGCACTGAACTCCAGTACAAGAGGGTGGAAATAATGACTGTTATTAAAACAGTGACTGTGAGAATGCCAAAACAAATCCCAAAAACTGTCCCGGGACGCTTCCTGAGGCTCAAGAAGTATGAAATAATGCGCTCTTTGATCTGAAAGCACAACACAACACACAACAACAACAAGAGAAAGATATAAATAGGACACTGTCCACTGACAGGCAAACACCAAATCTGTAGGACCTGGACACTACAAGGATGGATGTATTGTATGGCAAGCATGGCAGGCAAAGCTAGAATTATGATGTAAAGTAAAGACAAGAGCTCCTAAAACTAGGCCTTGTTGATACTGTAGTGCCATGATTCCCTGTTGGAAAACCCTGTAGTTACATGGCCTCTACTCAACAACATTTCAAAAGTTTCAAACTGTGAAGTTAATTTCAGGAGAATTGGAGTCTTACCGCCTCAGTGATGTCAATCTTCACCACGGTTGTTGTGCTAAAGGACGGCTTCCCTCGGTCACGAGCTTGGACTACCAGGGACCACTTACAGTCCTTTTGCTTGGTGATGTTGTGCACAATGTCCAACGATTTTATATAAGGTTTGAGCTTGATCTCGCCGGTGGACCGATTGATCTCAAAGATGTTGTCGGGGTCAGCCCTCATGATGGAGTACTCGATGACGTTGTTCGGCTCCTCCGCATCCTCGTCAATAGCCTGTTCACAAGGAGAACACAGCCAGACACAAATTAGATTATCTTGCTAACTTGTACAAGAAGATGTCAATCATTTAATGGAATAGTCCACCTCTTTATGAAAACTGGCTATTCACCTCCTTACTCTGAGTTACATATGTGGGTAAAAGCTTTTTGGTCTCAGTGCTTGTGTTTTCCTAGTATGGCATCACCAATTTTCCCCATTTTTTTTTTAGCTTTTAGCTTTGGCAACTTTACTTTCTAGTGCCTATGCTAAGCTAAAGGTAAAATTGGGGTTGCCAGACTAGGATAACGTATGCACTGAGACCAAAATGCTCTTACCCACATATGTAACTCCAGGTAAGGGGGTGAATAACCAATTTTCATAAATAGGTGGACTATTTATGACTTCACATTGTGGCTACACTCTCCTCACCTCTATTCTCACAGGGGCACCAATGATCATGGTCTTCTCCAGGAAGTTGTCGTGGAACTCAGGCGGGTGGTCGTTGAGGTCCAGCACTGTGACAAAGACCTCGGCCAGACTATACTTGCCCTCCGTGTCCTCGGCCTTCACATAGAAGTTATACTTGGACTTGACCTCTGCATCCAGGGTGGCCCAGGGCTGGGTGTAGATGATGCCCGACGAGGCCTGGATGAGGAACCTGAGGGGAGAAAGACATACAGAGCGCAAGGTCAGTGTTGGTCAGCTCAGAGGGCATGAGGTAGCAGGATGGCAGGTGGATGTGTGGTTAGATAGGAGATAGGAGCTTTTTTTGAGCCCCGAACTTTGCATTTTACTGAATAATGGCTGGTTATATCCTTGACTTGTTGGGCAGTATGTGTTGTACAGTCCAAGGCAAGGCAAGGCAAGTTTATTTATATAGCGCATTTCCTACACAAAGGCATTTCAATGTGCTGTACAAAAATAAAAGTAGTACAGTACAGTAGATAGTGCAGCTATCAATAACTACATGCTGATAGCACTTGCACTGCACTATCTACTCTACTACTTTTAGTTTATTTTTATTATTACCGCCAAGGAGGTTATGTTTTCGGTCGCGTGGGTTTGTCTGTTGGTTTGTCAGCAGGATAACTCGAAAAGACAGCACAGATTTGGATGAAATTTTCGAAGAATGTGTATATTGGGACAAGCAAGAGCTGATTAGATTTTGGTGGCGATCGGTGATCCAGAACATGATCTAGAATTGATATTGTGTCTGTGACCACATTGCCTTGGCAGAGGTCTGCGCTCTCTGAGTGCTTTTCTAGTTGTACATACTTTTCCTACCAGTCAAGGATATAACCAACCATTATTCAGATTCCCTGACCAGGACACCATGGCTGGTTAAACCTGGGGTTGAAATTGTGAATAACTATGTTGTCTATACATTCGTAGTACATTAGTAAAAGACTAGTGACTAGAAAAGCGCTCAGAGAGCGCAGACCTCCGCCAAGGCAATGTGGTCACAGACACAATATACATTCCAGATCATGTTCTGGATCACCGATCGATCGCCACCAAAATTTAATCAGCTCTTGCTTGTCCCGATATATACATTGTCCAAAAATTTCATCCAAATCTGTGCAGGACTTTTCGAGTTATCCTGCTAACAAACAGACAAACAGAAACGACAAACCAACGAGACCAAAAACATAACTCCTTGGCGGAGATAATAATAATGGTAAAGTAGTAGTAGTTAGTAATTTCATCAAAAGTAGAGATATAGACTTAGTCCCATTGACCTTGAATTGTAGAAATGTTGATGAAGTTGTCAAAATCAGAGGCTAAAAGTGAGACCAAGTTATAGAAATGGCTGTCCTATTGTTTGGGAGGATTAGATTAAAAAAAAACATTCATGGAAAATAAGCTCTCACTTGTTTATGGCAGTGTTCTATGCAATCACTTAATCTTGGATTAAAACGAGGGCTGATTCTGTCATGTCATGGCTGAACACTGAAAAACTCCACCAAACCATACGGACGTTGTTCTGTAAACATTTTCTCTTCTGGAAGTAAGTCTACTTTTATTTGGCTGTTTTCCACCACCCCACATCTTTCGCCTCGCTCGCTTTAGACATTTCCTTGTGAAAAATCACACTCTGTGCGCAATCTGTCAGATTTCACACGTTTATAATTTGACTGCTGCTTTGTCGAGAGCATATGCCGTAAAAAGTGGCATAAATTTGCACATTTCTGCTTGCCGAGCGCCTCTGGATCCCGAGAATGTCAGCGAGTGTTTCTACCCCCAGCTGTCACACTCTTGGCTAATTGGCCCCCGCCATTGCAGGCAGACTTGGGTGTCTATTTTTGTCGCTCCAATCCAATCATGAGCTTAGCTAACACCTTGCTGCCATCCATAAGCTGTTTGTGGGGAAGAGGAGTGGAGCGAGGCAGGAGGAGGAGGACAGCCAAGGCCTCCGTGTGTTTAGCTAAGTGACCTCCTCCCAAACAAACATGGCCGCTCCGCTCTGCTCCGCTCCAGACAGGCAAGGCCTCGGTGTGTTTAGCTAAGTGACCTCCTCCCAAACAAACATGGCCGCTCCGCTCCAGACAGCCAAGGCCTCGGTGTGTTTAGCTAAGTGACCTCCTCCCAAACAAACATGGCCGCTCCGCTCCAGACAGGCAAGTCATACCCATGATGCTCCAGTGCCACCTGTTTGTTCTTGTGCCACAGGTAAGACCAACACACAAACACACAAACAAACACACACACACACACACACACACACACACACACACACACACACACACACACACAAACACACACACACACACACACACACACACACACACACACACACACACACACACACACACACACACGTTGCTTGAGTGTGACTCAGTCTGATTGAAGTCAAGAGGTCGAGCATCAGATGTGCATATCTGTCCTGGTAAAACACCAATAAATATTCACAGCCAGGGTGCAAGATAGACTTGCAGAAAAACAACACAGCTGACTTAAGTGTTACCAACTGGGGTCACACACAGCGCATCAGATTCAACCTAAAAACAACTTTCTCTCATTCTAAAATTAGTGACTTTCCTTTCCACCAATCAGGAAGTACCACCAAACACTGCCATGACCCCACACTTAATCCTAGCACCTCGACCTCTGACCTCTTAAGGATGATGAGCGATGACAAGGATATTTAAAGGTCCCTATAGGCCTCATTCTCGGCCCTTACTAATTCACACATTACACGGCCCTTACTAATTCACACAGAAAGCCAGTGATTAAATATTACGCTGTATTGAGCACCACGTTACATAAAGGTCAACCTCTACTCTGCTGTCACAAGGATTTCCACTCACCCCCTGTGTGAATTATTATGGCTGCATTAGAATTAATGGCATTGCATAAGTGATCATATCTGCTCGATTGGCAGCGCTCTCTAGCCAGGAGGTGCCTGCAGTGCCAAGAGCTTGGAGCCCCCCCCCTCACCCTCCTAACCCCCCTCCCCTCCCCTCCCCTCCCCTCCCCTCCCCTCCCTAACCCCCCTTCCCCTCCCCTCCCCTCCCCTCCCCTCCCCTCCCCTGCCCTTTAAAGGACAGCTACAGTACTACAGCTGGGCATTGGCAGGTGAGAGGATAGGAGTGAGTGAGTGAGTGAGTGAGTGAGTGAGGCCCTCCATACATATACTCACAGATCAGCTCCTGAGCCATAGATGGAGTACTTCACTTCACCCCAAAGGCCAGAGTCAGGATCCGTGGCCTGCGGAATAAACAAACAAACAAACCAACAAAAAAGTTCAAGCAGCGCAAACAAACCAAAACATAGCACTCATTTTCTGTAACTGAAGTGTATGTGTGTGTGTGTGTGTGTGTGTGTGTGTGTGTGTGTACGTGCGTATGCGTGCATGTGTGTCCATTTGTGAGAGTGTGTGTAGCTAGTAAGTAGAAAGGGTAGAGCCCAAAATGTGTTCCATATAAAAGGCTGATAGATTAGAGATGGACTAGAATGAGGCCATCTGGCTGAATTATTGGGCTTGCTGTATTATCTATCCGCCTTTGTTATATAAGATGACAGCCATGGGTGGTGGATGGACCAAAGTCACCCCAGGATCCATTTCACTGATTGGAAGGGACTGATACCCTCCTTTGTGTGTGTGTGTGTGTGTGTGTGTGTGTGTGTGTGTGTGTGTGTGTGTGTGTGTGTGTGTGTGTGTCTATGTGTGTGTGTGTGTGTGTGTGTGTGTGTGTGTGTGTGTGTGTGTGTGTGTGTGTATGTGTGTGTGTGTGTGTGTGTGTGTGTGTAGGTGTGTGTGTATTTGACAGTGAGAGTGTGTGTGTGTGTGTGTGTGTGTGTGTGTGTGTGTGTGTGTGTGTGTGTGTGTGTGTGTGACTGATCTAAAGCGCATTGTGTTTGGTGGGCCAAACAAGTCCAGAGGTTAGAGTTCAGACAATGTCCCAGTTCCCTCCTCACACACATCCAGCACACTATAGATAGCAACCCGGTGCACAGACTGCCAGACGCTTGTCTCTTTGCTGCTGAAGTCTGTCTAACATAGCCTACCGTCACAGCCACCACATTGGATCCCCCGGGAGAGTTCTCAGGAATCCTGGCGATGTAGTATTCCGAGGAGAACTTTGGCGTGTTGTCGTTGGTGTCGAGCAGGTTGATGATGATGTCGGCCGTGGCGCTGAACCTCTCGGGGGTGTCAATCTCCACAGCCAACAGCTACACAGCAGCAATCACACAACAGCAATGCAAAGTCAAAACATTTTAAAAGTAGGTTCAGTGACTTACTTACAGACAACTCCTGAGAAGCAACTCTAAATGTAAATAGTTCAAGAAAACAACAAAAGTGTATTCTTCATTTAAGAATTATAATCATGATAGCTATTACACCAATAATAAGCTATTAATACACAATTAGCCATTTCCCTCTTACTGCCTAGTCCTGTCTGCTAATGTCTCTCCTGTAATGTGTTAGCATTCTAGTACCTTAAAAGTGATGAACTGGTATTTCTCGTAGTCGATGGCAGAGGAGTTCTCCACGATAATGGTGACCTGGGCTTCGTTGAGGACAGTCTGGGGCACGACTCTGAGGACACGACCAGGTCCAACTAGCCTCAGTTTAAACTTAGCGTTAGCTCCCTGCAGGTCAGAGCAATGGGGAAATATTACCCAAATAACCAGGCACAGAGGATTACACACTTTGTGTTTGCAATCAGACAAAAGACCAAAAAAAAGTATTTAAACCGTAGGGGATAAAGTGATTTGCTGTGATCACGTCTTGCTAGAGAGTCTGTCGGAATCATTTTCAGATCAAGAAAAACACGCTATCAGATCAACAAAAACAAGTTGAGGAATGCTTAAAAGCCAGACTCCATTACTTTAATTGTTTCGTGTAAACATATCTAATAAAGCCCGAAATAAATGGCTCTGCTTATGTAAGTCCAAACATGGAGCAGCAATCTGCTCACTTTCAGGGGGGCTGCAACAGAATATTTTTGGAAACAGTGACATAACCATTATTCCCACTGTGTGCAAATTGACTTTTGCCTTCATTACTAACTGTCTAGGATTCATGACAATTATTCACTTTCTCGGAATGGAACTCATTTTCATAACTTTAAAGCCAATTAGGCAAATGAAAGGCGCAAGACTTATTCACTAATGTTTCTTCAAACTACAGCACCCAGGACAGAAGGATTTTTTAAATTGTCTTTTACAACATTCTCATTAAATTATACAGGTTGTAGGTTTAATGACAAATTGACTGGCTATCAAGCTGGGGTTTAATTGATAATCTGGCACACAAAGACCCATTATTACACAATACCTGGTCTGAGTCATTGACCGTGATCTTCAGGCCTCGTAGAATCTCTCCTTCTGGTGGGTGTTCATACATGGTCAACTCAAATCGACTTTGAGGACCATTCTCCCCATAAAATGTCGGAGGATGATTGTTAAGGTCAACCACTCGGATTGTCACCATGGTGATCGCATAGCTCAGTTCCTCATTCTCTGGTCCCACCTCAGCCGCCTTTGGGAAACAGAACCAAACAAAACTAAGTTAGGAAGCACAGACAGGAGAACCCAAATGACTTTTTAATACATTAATGTCATATGAATGAAATGACAGTGTTTAGTAGAATTTGAATGGACTGTGAATGTTACCTTGACTTTGAGTTCAAAGAGCTCATTTCTCAGCTGGACTGGGTAGGTCAACAGACTGATACAACCAGTGGTGTTGTTGATACTGAAATAGCCTTCACTTTCTGTAAGGTGGAAACACATTCACTCCTTATGTTAGCCAAAACATACTGTAGGCTAGTGCTCAAGATAGAGAGAAAGAGAGCAGTAACAGTCACAAACACAACAGTCTTTGAATCATTACAATGCTGTTCTTTTTTGCTCTTTTCTCTCGCATTTTAGATTTCTGAATGTGCCATAATGAGTTGTGGGCTTTCTTCTTCTTTACGGGGTGTTGCTTTCGTTAGTTGTTGTCATTTGCTAATGTGATTGGGCTTTGTTTTGGAAGCAGCACCTGTTATGCTTACCATTC